>JBCFXI010000405.1:0-169180 GCA_038496175.1 Ampulex compressa | reverse complement strand
TAAATATATGTATCAAGACATCACAAACTAAGGAGCAACATACGCGCGATATGCACATCGTAGGAATTTCGTGCCCGCATAATTTCTTTTCCTCGAATCGTACCGCAAAATCAATGTATTTGTTTCTCGCCTAGCGGTTCTGAATTATTCATAACTTGCGCGACAAACCGGGATGAAGTCACGGGCGTTAAAGATCCTACGAGTCACGTACTCGTTCCTGACACCTACGCAACATTCAGGAGCGCGCAGCTTCCTCCGTAAAGGTTCTACACGATTAGAAACACCGATACGTCTCTTCTTTCATCGCTCTCTTTCTCTTTCCGAACGTGTTCACGATGCGAGCTTTGAGGCGCGGATCTTGGCATACCAAATAATTGTTTAATCGCGATGAGCGGGGGAGAGGATGCGGTGAAGCAACGCAAAGTACAAAGTTCGATGCGGGCAGTAAAATTATTAATTTTTGTTTTAATCGTCTTATGATTATCCTAGGACATAACCAAATACGACAGGCTGATGGAGGGTCGCGGGAGGAACGACGGTCGAGTACCGTATTTTCTACGTGCAAGTATGTATATTACATATATGCCACATTAAGTTGACTATTTGTATATAAAGATTATATATATATATATATAGGTGCGTGTGTCAGCGCACCCCGACTAGATGTAAAGTAATATTTATACAGCGAGTGTACCGATAAACCTAGACACACTTAACCGTTAACATCGCCATAGAGTTACATCAGTATAAGCACTTAAAGACTTCAATAAATTTGTATTTAAACCGAAATTGTTGATATTTTTTCGAACCACCTGCACGACCATAAATAAGAACAATGAATGGAGATGTCGATGAATATAATTTGTTTTTAATTATAAGGCGCGTATTTCCATTCGTCTCTTTTATCTGCCAGTGCGCGTGTAAAGAAATCGTTGGGGGAGATAATTTGTACGATATAGAAATCACCCGGACTGTCGAATTAAGTCAAATTTATGTAAAGCACGACTTCGTCTTGATGGGCTTATTAAAATCATATAACCCGTCCAACAACTTCGACGATTAAGATGCTAAACAGATTCAACATATGATGCGATACCTGTTCTAAATTACGGCCGATGAGTTATTTTGTATATTCAAGGAACGCAGGGTAAGTACATCATAGGCATTAACTGCCCCCCTGGCATAAATCTAAAGCGAATTCGGCCCGATATGTGCAGAGTCTTATCTGGGAAATCACCGACGAAATCAAAGTGCCCGATAACATAATGTAGGACATGTTGCTCGTGAAATAGCGTATCTAATAATTAAGCAAGTTTCGGCATCTTGATGTACCCACAGACAGATCGTTATCGTGCGCGATACACGTGCCGTTCGTAAAAAGTTCATTGTACTTACTCATCGGATTTAATTACTATTGAGGAAATGATTTCCGACAAGTTTCATCCAAAAGAAAGAAGGATTATTTGCTTGAATAAAATCGTAGTCGATAAATGCGATCTCAAGGGAAATAGTAGTATGTATGTAATCATGGTGTCATCTTTTACGTAACATTGTTCGCTGGAAATACACACACACACACATACAGAGACATACGTACAAATACACACATATATATACACATCAATTATCCGAGATTTCGGAAGTTGACCAACGATACAAGGGTTACTTTGTCGAAGTACGGATAAAACGACTGTAGACCAGCGCCAGAGGGGGCACAAAGGCCTCATTATCCCACACTGATGTTGCACAAATATTGATCAGAAAGATGAATCGACCTATCGCCCCTTGATCGTCATTTCTCATAACGAAGCATTCGTATCATCCCACGAGGTGACTGGTGCAAAATCCGCTGTGGCACATCGGCGGTGCCTAAATATTGAGTCACCAGCTATTTCTGCCATCGTTCCGCGCCTAAGCCTAAGATACGAAATACACACGTGTATCCAACACACGAGAGGGATTTCGTATGCAAGCGGTCATGCACTATCGTTCTCGTATGCGAGCGACGGCTTAGCTAGTGCCATCGGACGACGACTGGAAGCGATTCAAATTGGTGCAGTTAATTTCTCAAAGTCCCATATACCTTTCCTTCCTCGATTCTACGATTCCACTTGCCCCGCGCGGCTTGTCGAAAATTTATATTCGACAAAAAGATAAGCAACAGGTTCTGCGATTAATTTAGTATTTGCAAGGTCGCTTTTTAAGTTACGACGATGTGGTAATCTCGGTGGAGGAGATGTCTTATTTACGATGCAAGATGTAACTTACAATTTAGGAATAGCCAAAGAGCGGTAAGCGTCTAAGTTTCAAGGAATATTTATCGTTTAAGAAATGTTAACGAAAAGGAAATATTGATTTTTGTAATAGCAGGCTCGCGAGTGGGTACGAGTTTTGAAGTGTGTATGCGTTTGCTTTGATTGCTTTCTCAAGATTGTTTTATTAAAAAGGATGGGAAAAACACCGGTACGAGGGGTTAATAGCGACTCGATGTACGAGTTGTCGAGTACTTGAAGTACCAGGCGAGAAGTTGCAGACATAAGGAGCGGTTTAAACCGCGTAGACGAAGTGGTACGCCACAAAGGATCGTAATGTACGCTCGGTCCGTGAGCATTGCGTTTCTAACGTTTACGACTGCACCAAGGCGGAATGCAACAGTCTTTCGGTTAGTGTATTACGGATTATTGCGTTGCTCGGAATATTTCTTGGGAATACCGCTGCCTCTGTTTCCCTATGAACTATATGCATTATCTACGTATCTTGTGCGAACAATCTTTAAAACCAGTACATTCATCGAGTAACCTTCTCAAGTTATCAGACTTTTATTAATCTCAACCAAATTATTAGTGCTTTCCACGCTATTTCTAAAAATCTCATAGGGGGGAACAGAATGAAGTACACTGTGCAATATTAGTATATATTTACATGACTATGCAAACGAATAATACGACAAGTCAATAAAGCATTACGAGAACTTTTTAAATTTATGACACACCATTCTCTCAAATTATCCATCATTTTATCGTCGTACACAAACGATTAACCGAATCCATTTATCGTCAGTTTAGAAAATTGTACGTAGTACGTCTAGATATATCGTAGTAATGAGCGGTGATTCTAGGATTAACAACGTGGAATAAATAGAGGATAGAAGTAAGCTCACTCGCGCTATTTTGCATTTCTCGAATGCATTCCAGCAACTACGCGTGCCACTCGCGCGGGCAAATGATTAAATGCCTTGTTTAAATCGCAGCGTTTCGTGCTTTGCACGTATAAGTGTTAACAGGATCCTCGCCTTGGGCGCCGACCGTTTCCATTCGTTTATCGGGATTTCCATCATAATTACGAGGCTTGATGCAGGAAGACGGCCATTAACCTTGTTCGATTTACCCTCAACGCCGGAAACTTAAATCTAGTATTTCCGGAACACATTTGTGGGACAAAAATACGATTCTTTGAGACCCGCGCGTGATACATTAATCGGGATTCTAAGAATCGATTACGATGATTCACGTGACAAAACACGATCCGTCGATGCGCGTAAGCGGTAATCAATGTTCGCAGAATAGCGTACAGAAATGTCACAGTCGGACAACGAACGGGGAACGAACGGGAATTCCTTAGCAATGCATTGGAGACACTTATTTTCTCCTGCTTGGAACGAATGCAGCTATATCGCCCTCTGCATAATTACACATTACTTTATTAAAGCACGAATGTTCCATAAATCTCTTGGATTAACGTGTATATAATAAATTTTGATTTGCGGGATAGGTGATGTTACTCATACTGGCTACTCGCTAATAGGTTATTCTTATTGGCTGACAAGTAAACGATACTGCAGCTTTCATTTATTCATTATATTACCCATCGGCGTTCGTTAAGAAATATGTATGTGGATATTGCCAACTCAAGCGAGGAGGACGAAGGCGCCGAGGCAAACTCGTCTCGTTCCTCTTCTGTCGACGAGCGAGGGCTTATGCACCGTTCCGCCTTCTTATTCAAACAGAGATAATACCTATCGTACTAAATCATGAGGATTCAATCGAGACGCAGTGCTGAAGATACCGTGGCGTCCGTTCCTTTGTGCCGCCGACGATACAAGGACGAGCTGAAATAGAGGCTGCGAACAAAGAGCGGAAATCTTGCAGCCGTGACAAACGGATCCGTTCTGTCCAGTCTAAAAACGGATCCTAATTGTACGAACCGAACGCCCCAGTGCCACTGAAACCGATGGACTGCACGCAAGACTTCGAGAATTATTGTTCCCTCCATTCAGCGTGAGCTTTGAAGAGAAATTGAAAATATTCGACGATCAATTTTCGTATCGAAATAATGTGGGGGGTACGAAATCGATTAAGATATATTTTATCCTGATATGCGTGTACATCTTTGGTTCTATATAATATGTAGAAATTAAAGGTAGGAAAATATATGGTAGAGTCGTGCATCTAACCTTCAGTGTATCAAAGAAATACTACAATAACTACTACTGCAGTCAATACAACAGTACGTTATTCGAAGCAGATGTTGAACCACTTAAAGTATGAGGCATCGGTTAGTTTTAAAAACCTCAGACGTAATTGCAATAACTTTCAATTGAATTTTTGTTGTGGATTTTTAAATTATCGTTCAATATGCAAATCTCAGGTATGCGATCATAGTTTAATAGTTTATGCAAGTTATGCGTCTGTACGGGCACGCAAAAAATGAGTTTTGTTTCCCCAATGCTCTCTAGTTTCTCATCTAATATCGCTGAAGGTTGTTTTTATCAATTATGTCGCCTTTAAAGCGCGAATTAAAATTGTCTTACGGATCGCATGCTGTGGATTATTGCCCATAAGAGACTATAAAGCACGATCGCAGAAAGGAAGCGGCAAGGACATTTAAAAAAAGACTCAGATTAAGAATTATGATCAACTATAGCCCACTGTCGCGTTACGATTTCTCCCATCGACGACATAAACCGCAACATAAATTTCATCTGTTATATTTCGTCGTGGCGCCCACACGATACGTGGGATTACGCATCTCTCAATTTAGGCAACGCTGGATCATCACGTATGTGCCATACATTTTTATTACCTAAACGTCATTTCTTTCTTCAAAAATAAGGTCTATACAGAATTGTATAGATTTTTTTTATTAAATTCATTTATATTACCAAATGGAAGGAATACGATCGCTTTTCGCGATAAAAATTTTAAACACCTCGAATACTCTTGTGTTATTCGATTATACATACCTTCAACCATATAGTCTATAGTATATCGTGTACGTATACGTGCTTTTAAGGAGCATTATATTTGCCATGTGGGTTATTGCTCGAGATCAGCTTGCTTTGCATTAACGCGAAATCTGCGGGAGAAGACCATAATCGTTTAAAGCCATGATGTGTGCGCCGTATATGTCACGCCTCCAAAAAAAGGAGGGAATGAAGGTTGAAAGTTGAATCACTGGCGATAATGCGTTTAACACATACTAATAAGGCTTAGGAAAATAAACACCGATCTCGAAAACTATTTATATTTCCATGATTCAGCAATGTTATCATTATCTTAGTATAAAGATGTAGATAATATTTTGCGATATTACGTGAAGCATATTGTATTAAATTTGGCAAGAGTTTGCAGAGATAATTTAATACGATTATCCGTTCATCGTGTAACATCTCGAATGTTTTAATAATAAAATGCAAGAAACGTATTTGTATAACAATTTTACATAAAAACAATGCTGACCATGTTACCTAGACGTATATTTCAACATCAGTTGTAAATAAGCCGATCTGGTTTAAGATTGAACGCAGAGGTCAATGAATGTTCCGCGAACATTTACGGGAGAGTGCAGTCGCTTGGGGTATCTAGGATCACGGTTAATCCATGAAACCTGAATCTATTAATAGCCTGGAATAATCCAGACATCGCGATCTCGAGGTATTCACTCCTTCAGCAAGAATTTTCTTCTACCGCCAACGGGAAAAAGTGGTACAATCTTCCTGCAAAGCACTAAGAACCTTTTCCACAGTCTGTATTATATCCGGGTCACGGACTTCATAAATATTCTCGAGACTTTAAAAAAAACTTTCGGCTCTTACCGCTGTATACATTAATCCGCTCAAACATCCGCTTTTGAACTTTCATCCGAAATCCATGAAAACCAACTGTCTCGTGGTTTCCTCACGGCGCGAGGATCATCCATCAAGAAGCGCGTACAATTTCTTGAGCCGCTGTATGCATCTCCAATGGGTGCGTTGCTCACGCTTAATCTACCGACTCTTGGAACCGACATGCACACGTCGTCATTCCCTTTTATTTAAACGATTACCGCAATGCCATACAAAAACCGTGCCTCCACCTCTGCTCGTCGAAAGTACCTTCCACTTCGAACCAGATTGCCCCAAAAGGTGATTCGAGGGCAGACCCCAGATTCGATCCTCGGCTTTCTAAGGCGATCGTGCTTGGACCAGCATTGTCCTCGAGGGAGGAAAAAATCGTCGGTCGGGAACTCGATTATCATGTGGGTCAACGACGGTCAGTTTCTGCAGCGTTACGTGGCGGCCTGCTCGAGGAATCCTTCGTGGATGCCGTGGATACTAGTCTGCGGATACCGCGGACACGGCTAAGGAGGACGCCAGTGCGGGGAGAAGGGCGGAAGGTCTAACTGGAATACGGACGGCAACGAAGGGGACGGAGAAAACGAGTGAAATCAACTGCAAAGAGACGGAGAGTGAAGAGAGAAAGGCCCTTGTGCTCGCCTTTATGCCTCGCCGGCCGGTGGAGAAGGACGGCCAACTGAGCGGCTATAATTGATTGCGCGCTGCTCTACGTGGTTTCCCTCGATGCGAGCATGAAGACGGAAAAAAGGTGCTTCTTCGAAGCTTTAATCAGCTGCGAACCACCGGCACATCATTCCATTCTATATATATTTATGTATGTATGTATATATCTATGTGTGTATATACATATATATATATATATATATATATATATATATGTATGTATGTATGTATGTATGTATGTATGTATGTATGTATGGATATGTATATATATGTATGCTATAAATATTAACGAAAGGAAAAGGGGGCGAAGGGTGAAAGTAAATAGGTCTGCTTTAACCGGTCGTATGACACATTATAATAATGGGGATTGAGGGAAAATGAAGTGCGAGGAATTTTTAGAAGAAATTACAAATTAGTCGTTTTAATCGCTTAGGCAATTCTAGCGTTAATGCGTTTCGCTCGCGTTATAGCAGTAGTTCTTTTTTTTGTATCAATTAAGCATATGCATGATATTATCGGTGGTAATGGTTGTTTATTCGGTTTGGATAATCATCATTATGAGACGTTCAATTTTATTCGGACGTTGATCTAGGTTGCGTTTAATTTATAAACTATGTCCATAGCAATATTGATAATAATAATTTACGTAAGAAGTTCCAGCTTCCGTTGGCAATGATAGGAATGTAGATCGATTACCTCGGTAAATCTCATGCAATACTACGAGTTCTATTTCTATCCTTGCAATGCTCGAAGACAAGAGACATTTTTCTCTTATCTTAATGATACACAAGAGGCTCGAAGCTACGATGAACTCGATTTGTCAATGAAGGTAGCAGCCGTGTTTCGACGTAGGAAATCGAGCCGGGCGATTGTAACGCAGCAGACATGTTGATGGGTATGAGGATAACGCGTATACTATTTGACTTACATGTTACCAGATAGATTATGCCGTTAGCGATATCAAATCTGCCCCTTCTCTTTGGAGTCAAGTCGTCAAGTGTATTTCATTTCGTTTTGCCAGAGAAACATTTCTGTACGCCTCTTTAAATCTGCTCCGTCCCCTTGCAAGCTTTTCATCTTTACATTCACGTAATCTTCGAGACTGTATACAAGTGTCTGGGAAAATATTACGTAAAGTAAATGGCATTTTCACGCTTATTCAATATACTTTGATCGACGATAATTACCGGTTCAAGGTAAGTCGAATAAGAGATACACGAACCACGGGCACCGCGGGGTTCCCTTTCGATTTCAATTAAAACATCGGCCCTTTCAAAGCATAATTGATAATCTAATGAACGGCCAGTGCCGCTTTCTTTTTGACGTGTGACAGCAGTGTTAAATAATATCAATTGTCGGATCCTTTGATTCCGCCTGTACTGCTCACAAGTATCTGCTATTGGAGTAATAAGGTCAACGAATTTTCCTCCTCTCCGCCTATTCGTCCATATGCGGGAAGTCTGCCACATAAACCCTCATCTAAAGAGTGTATCTCCTCGTTACGGTGTACATTTACATCCTTCTGCAGCATGAGACTTCGGTTTCTAAATCATAATGGAGATCTTCTTCGTCTCTCTTTCCGACTCTATTTTCGTACATGTGGGCACGGCAAGCCCGCAGCATTAATATCATTAAAATCCTTGCAACTGAAAATTCAAACTTTGATATGGAATTTTCATGTACTACAAAGTTTTTTTTACTAGGCAACTCTATCCTTGGAAAAAGATATTAATCGTCATCAATCTAAGTATAATTTATAATTTTCAATTTGATATCATTATTTCTTATTATTGAGCCGATTTGATATTTTGTATGATAGTTATAAATTATTGTTGAAGCTTACTAATGATCGTGCAGAAGGCCTTACTTCTTAAATCATGATTTTTCTGAGTTTACTCGTAACCGATTTATGGTAGGAACTATAAATATCTCAGATAACCCCCTTTTCTACGATCGTTGGAAAAAGATCAGTTTTCTGTTTCATCGACGAGAATAGAACTAATAACAAAGCGATTCTATAAAGACAAATGGGCCAAACATATGGCATGCGTAAGTGGTAAAATCGGGAAACGTGCATATTCTTATTGACGATCGCTGCTCTCAGCAATTTGGACGTGCTGTATACAAATCGTATTCTAAAAATATCACACAAGTTTGATCCTTTCTTTAAGTTCCACAATAAAGTTTGCCGTGATAAATGACTACACGTGAATCTAAATGCACGATGCTGAAACGTGAGACTTCAAAGTTTTGTCATGGGTTTACAATCGAAACGATTGCGTAATAAACTATCTCGCTGATAAAAATCTTCCGTCGGCCTGTCCCTCTTCCTCGCTCATCACTCTCTCGCTCCCTTTTCCACGCGGAGTTATCTTCGTAGTTTACCAATGCACTGCTCTTCTCGCGCTTCAGCGATGACTACATACTTTTCGATCATTCTTTTTCTTTCCCGAGCCTATAATCGCGTAACTTGCTTAACGATGTGATGCAAACGGATTCGTTATTACCGTTCAAAAATCTCATCGCGCATGAAACAAATTGTACTTGACCTCTGCGCGGTGTCAGGAAAAATTATCTTCTCACTTGTCGCGGGCAAAATACGCCTTTCGATAAAAACACCGTGTTTCACGAAGATTCGAGTGTGCATTCTTATTCGATCTTAATTATACGAGAGTACAGAAGAGGCTGGAGACAAATCGACACTTTCGCGGATAAGCTTACATCGAGATACGTACTTGAAAAACGCCCGGGGATTCTAATTCGATTTATTCGGATTTAATTGCGCATTAAGATAACTCGATGCGTGATGCTTTCAAGATGGTACGTGGGAGCATCGAGCGGGACACGTAGAAGATAATGTCGCTCTTTGTTCCAGCCGTCACTTTTGTTAACGTCAGTTGTCACGTTTAGCGCCGCGCACCTTTTACGATGATCCCAGAACACAAAGAGTTTTCGTCGTTCCACGTATCTCAACCACGAATTGCGCCATTGAATTCCCTCCGTATCGAAATCTTCCGCTCGATAGCCACTGCCTTCTGTTCCTAGATATCGTTCGTGGAACAAGTGACCTAGTATGTTAATACTTTCTCTTTCGTTTAATATTCTTTTGTTCCCCGCAGCGGTGCAACTACATTGTCCACGACCGCTGCAGCTGTTTCACGGCGATACGATAAAGGGTCACGTAGATAACGGTTATGCCCTTTTCTCCTTCGTGCTTCTTTAAACGATGAATGAAGCAGGTATCTGTGGAACGGCTCGCTGGTACATCCAAGCGAGCGTCTTCCCCGGGCCACATTCTTCAACGCCGATAAACATTCTAACTGGACGACAGCCAGAATATTTCATATCACGTGGGCTGCTGAGATCGACTTTCGAAAATGGGATATCGAAACCGCGCGACGACTGTAGGACTATGAAAAATGTTCTTCGATAAACCTTCTTGAGGACGTATCGGCATGTGTACGCAAGGTGGAAGATGGAGAATCCTTGTCGTACGATTATTAATCTTGTACGGAGCTCCGCAGAGATACATTACTTAATACGTTTCCTCTCCAGCAAACTTTTTCAAACTCTAACCTACAATATTTAGAATGAATTAACTATATTCGCGTTGAATAGACTTAATCGGGCTGGAGATGTAACAAAGTCGTGAATTATGATGTTGAATTATTTCTTAAGTAAAACAGCAATAAACGCTTGTTGATACTGCGTAGGTAATGTTAGCCAGTGGTACGAGAATACACTAATAAAGTTCGAGAAGAGTGTAACATGCTCAAACAATGGTACGTGAGAACAGAGGTGCGCGAAAAGTCTCGAAAATCAACAGTACTGCGCAATGTTTCACAGACTCAAGGAACCATTCGTACATTGGGCTTTTCTAAAATAAAAGGCGTTGCTTCGTGCACCAGCGTAGGCAATTTCCATGCACGCAGTGAAAACAGAATATCGTTTAGACGCGCGTCGTTGTCGAAACCTGTAATTGCACATCGATCATGTACTGTTACATCCACGCAGGCGAAGTTACGGTCGGTGCTGGCGCTACTTCTTTTCCTCTTCCGTGCATGGGTGCACGCTATTTCAAGTACATCCCTGAATTTCGTATGCACGAGTATAGGGTAAACACACGAACTGACACGTTTATGGGCAAACGACACGTATTATATTCCCACCGTACGCCAACTGTATGTTTGTACAACATTATCTAGGAAGAGATTACGCGTACACATGATCTCCCCGGTAGACAAACTACTTACACCCATAAGGAGCGTATACAAACGTACACAAGTGGTCGGACTAGGTTCACGTCCATGCATATGTGGATTTCATAAATCGAAACTTGGAAAGCGAATGACGAAACTGCAGAGTCAAGAGATATATGTACTTACATACGTGATTCCAGTGTCAAGGATAAGCGTCCGTTATTTGGCAACGTTTAGAGCTATATATAACCGTACGGCATCGAATGTAATGTGACAGGTATTATAGAGAAACGTCGAATAATCAAGCGTGTGGTGTGCAATGAGTTGTCTGGTGGAAGGCATTTTTGCCATTTTTTATCAAATGTGTATATTGTTTCTTTTTGCCACTTTTGTTATAATTAAACAACACACGTGCCGTTTGGTTAGAATTCTTTTGTATTTGGCGCGAGTTCCAATATATATACGCTGCTCCACAAAGGTGCTGGCGGATAATAGACCAATTATACGATCACAACTGACCTCGACACTAGGAGGTGCAAAAGGTTTGCAATTAAAGACACGCCTTCGCAAATATAATGGACCTTTTAACGCTGTACCTATATAATAAACTATTTATCAAATGTGCTGACCTTCATAAGGCATAAACGATGTACATTTGGAGGTATGCTTTTCCAAATGCAAAAAATCTATTGCACGTATGTATGTTATGTTTATAGCGGTATCGATTGCTAAGTCCATCAGCCGCAAAAAAAAAGAAAATCTATTATTGTAGCTGTTGGCGAGTCAATCGATTGTAAAATTCATAAATACGTCAATCCCATAAGGAATGAAAGGTATGTATTTCAAGACGCATTCTTTGAAATTCTAAAAGAATAGTGTAGCCTTCTAATTGACCTTCTATAAGATGTGAATATACAGAGCCTTGTGGCAGTAAAGGCATGCAGTTTTAGAGGCGCTGCTTTGAAACGGGAAAAAAAAACTCATGAATGACTGCCTGGCTAATCAGCTGTCCATAAAATGTACAAGTACGTTAGTACAAGAGAAAAAAGCACCTAGTTTTAAACCTGCTCTTTGAAATTCAAAAAACCTCATATGCTCCTGAGTAACCAGTAATCTGTAAACCATGCAAGTACGCTCGCTTTTACGAGGCAGCGACAGCACGTAATTTTAAACGCACTTTTCTGAATCCAGGAAACATCGAGAGTTACTTTCTAGAAACGTTCAAAGCACCACGTATATCTTAAAAAAAGAAGAGAATAAAGAGGAAACGTCAATGGATCAATATAATCATCTATATACAGCAACAAAGTCATGGAAAATCTCAGAAAGCGAGATTTTCCTACTAAACCTCTGACTCCTCACTTCGACGCGCCCAATAGTCCGAATGTTAACCAGCACAAAACACGCATAACTCTCACGAGAGTTACCGTGGTATACCAGATAGACTCACACTTCCACGCGGAAGATCAGACTACAAATCCCGCTCATCACCTCCGAAGGATCTTCTCCCTGATATATGTATATATACCGTACCTCCAACGATTCCAAAACCTACATTATACACTACACCCAAACAAAGGAACCCCTTGAAAAACCAAACGAATCGAGAAAAAAAGCCTAACTCTAGAAAAATACACGAGTAACACCAAATTCCCTAAGTGCATTCCCAAATCCACCATTAACAACAACTTCTCCTGCCAACTGACCCTTTAGTCCTCGGTCTATAAAAAAAAAAAAAATAAACAAATACATAAAAAAAAGGGAGGGAAAAAAAAGAAAAACGAAAGAAAACGCGAGCCTGGCAAGATATACATTAAACGACGGTAAACTCCATAAGGCGAAACGGAGGATCTCGCGGTTCGTAAAAGGCACATGTCGCACGCGCAGTGCCACGGGGTACCAAATGTTTGCAGCCAGAGCCTCGGCCTGGCGGGCGCGGGAGGAGGCCTCGGAGGCGCCTATTGGAGGGGGCGGAGGCGATCGTGAGGGAAACCTTTCGTACTCCCGGACGATGTGCGTACGGTCGGTCTCCGGGGTCTACGGCGCGTGGAGCGGCGCGGAGGAGCGGCACAGCAGTAGCTGTCGCGGCGAGGAGACGAGAAGGCAGCCAGCCAGCCGCGGCGTCCTCCTTCTCTTCCTCCTCCTGCCGGCCGTCGCGAGCCCTCAGAGCTCCCAACCTCCTCGTCCTCGCAGGCGTCTCGCGTAGACGGGCCTCCGAGCACGCAAGGACCTCTTCTCCTCGAGGTGGAAGCGAAGCGCATTCCAGCCGCCGTCCCGGATCGCGGCTCCGTTCGAGGCTCCTTCTCCTCGGATCTCGAAGCGAGAGTAAAGTGCATCGAAAGTTCCTCGGCGTGGAATTTTAGAGCCCCGCGACTAGAAGGATCTCTTCCTCGAAGCTGGAGTGAAAGCATGTCCGGCCGAGTCTTTGTTCCTCACTGAGAAAATTCGAAGCGCTTTGTACCGCAAGGATATCCTCCTCGAACCTGGACCTTTGTTCCTCATCGTGGGATTTTGATATTGTCCACTTTGTATCCAGCGTATCCTCGAAGGACGACCTTCCGCGGGAACCTCTTCCTCGAGGTCGAAGTGAAAGCATCGTCCACCCAGAGCCTCTCTGGTTCATCGAGGTTCCTTAGAATCTCCGACTTCGTCCAGGACTTCGCGGTAAGAGTATCCGACCAGGAGGACCTCTTCCTGGACGTTGGAGCGAAGGCATCCGTTTCTCATCGATGACCGGCACGTGGTTCCGCTCGGTGTAGAGTTTCGACGTGCAACATACGATAGGCCTAGGAGGGCGGACGAAATGAGGCTCCTTACAGGCGCCACGTTCTGGGCCCTGCTAATCTTGGCCCTTGCCCAGCATCGACAACCCAATGACCCGGAATGCCCGCACAAGTGCATGTGCTTCCTCGGTACCGTGCGGTGCATGTTCCTGAAGCTCTCCCGGATACCGCGCGTTCCTGCCAACACCACTGCACTGTAAGTCGGCACTTTGCACACGCTCTCTCGCTCTCGCGCTTCCTACAAGGGGATCTTGTTCCTCTGGTCTCGATGAAATTTTGATCGATACCAGAATTCGTTGAAATACCTGGAATTTCGGGGAATAATAGTAAGTAATTGAATGGAAAGCATAAAGTAATTGAATCGATCGGAAGGAAAGCACGATACTTGCGTTCTGGAATTATATTAATAATGTAACCTCGATTCTTCGTGAATAAGCGCATCTTTCTGATGCATTTCTTATAAACACACGATCGTGTCGCGTGTATCCTTGCAGTTTCAACCGATTCGATTACAGCTGCGGATTATCATGCAGTTTTACGGAAAGTGGAGAAAAACTTTGGGAAAACCGTGCGGTCAAGTAGATTCCAGGAGTGGAACGTTTCGTTAAACGACGACGATGGCGTAGCGGCAAGTATAGGGCTTGCATAACAACTTTTCTTAAATACGCTTGATTGGACGGTTTTTCTAATCTCTGTGCGGACTTCTTTTTAAAAACCGATTAACCGTCCGCAGCTTCAATTGCAGAAGCGTTAATCCTAGATATAGATTTATTGCCCTGCAGCGTGTACCTCCGGATTTCAATCGTACGTCCCGTATAAACATTTTTCTTGCCCGTCCCACAAGCTTCACGGATAAAGCATTTTCTCTGCTTCACATCGGTCGATTTGCGCATACCTTAGTACCTATTCTATTTACGACCGCAAGATGCACGGCTAAGGATATGCGCTAGGAATATATATCAGATGAAGGACAGACTGAAATACTCGAGAACTTATCGATACATATGCAGAACCGACACGGACGTTTATCGATACAACACACACACACACACATATAACTGCCAATGCATAACATAGAACTGCAAAAGATCAAACCCAGATCAAAGCATGCGCTTAAAATTATGTATATCGTATATCGTATATCCGTCCTTATCGAAGTGCGCGCCTCCTTTCTCGTTCGACTAAGCGTTCCATACCGTGCTAAGACTTATCCAGCTGTAGAATAAATCCTCGAAGGAAGCTGGCTGAATCTCACGTTGTACACTCGAGGCGTAAATTCGAGAGATAAAACAATTACTCAGTAGGGTGATGGATTTTTAGACGTTTTCAGCATCGAGAGGTAGAAAAGAGGTTTTGTCTCTTTCGGCCAAGGCGGTGATTCTTTCTGTTCGGAGGTAATTGAACTCCGTAGGAGGTTCGGGTCGAGAGGATGCTCGCAAAAGGCACGCTTTAACATTCGTTTTATCCGCGCACTCGTGCGCTCCCGGCGAAGACGCTTTGCATAAGTGCTTAGGTCCGAATTTAGTACCGGTGTCCGGACAATGTGTGGTCGGGAATCGGGAAGGCCTGGATGACCGTAGCGCACAACTATATATAAGTTATGATACACTGGCAGAAAGTTCGTGGAAAGGGACGCATGGACAACGCGGATAATGGATCCGTGCAGAATCGAGGGACGCGATGTATTTTTGACCGGCCGATTCGCGGCGGCGCCGATAAATCCAGATCGAAGTTCGTGGCTGGCCTCTCCTACGGCGAATTGCGAGGGCGTTTTCAAAGCTGCATTATCTAGACTCGCCCTGAATTACGAGCGATAAGCATCGCGATGTTATCGCTTAATTTATGATACACCTCCAGAAATTCTCACTCTTTGGGCGGCCTAACAACCGTCCCGACGAGACCATGACCTCTTATCCTATTTCAATTACATAACCTTACCAATGTGTCTTATCAATTTTATTACAGTGTCATAATGTCCGTCGGTTCACTGCCCACCTAGCAAACAAATTTGATGCATTACCGCCACCAATGTCGATGGTAACGGTATTACTTCAAATAATTGGAGTTCGGTTTTGATGCTTAATGTGGAGAAAAAAGAGCGAGCGATAAGCTTAAATATATCGACATGTCGGGGCATTTTATCGTTTCTGTCACCCCAATCGGTGTCAGGACTTCGACTCGACATTTATCTTCGCTCAGCTGTGCTTCGTGGGCATTCGGATCTTTTCCTCGCCCATGTGTGTCGTTCCTATGGATACGTAGATTTGTCGGAAGACCTGCTACGCTTATCCCTCCCCCTTGCGATGTTCGAAATCGGATTTTTACGAGCGATACGCGCTTCGCTTATGTTTCTTTCGATGCACGCGCTTCTTCTCCTCTTCCCTCTAACGATCTTCCTCGTAATTACTCATGATAACTCATTTAATTACCGTCACCGGGATTAGATTACTTCGGCCGATGCATAATGAGCGCTGAATCGCAGCCGGAATTCGCGATAAAGGCGCTGCTTAGACGCTTAATCTCTATGCGCCTAGCGTTGATTACGAGAATATTAGTTGTCAAGCGCCAATTAATTCTCATTTAGAGAGAAAAAAGGCGATAAACTCTTTCTTCGAGCACATGACGCATAAGCGAGGGATGGGCAGCTCGTTTCTCGGAACAAACCGAATACCATGCGCAGCGTTGCCTACAGACATTTCTGCAAATTGAGATGAATTTCGACACCGACGCTAATCGTCCGCGTCTTTGCTGTGACGTTAAACTCTTAGGCGTGAATTGCATACCCCATCGGAGCCGAAACGATAAACTGGCCGCATGAGGCAATGGTTTATAAATAATTAGCGGTATTTGCGCAGATACGAAAAGTTCTCTTTGTCGCTCGTTACTGCGCCTCGATGATGCGATCTTCGATCTTTTTTTTTTTTCTCTCCTTCGCACCGAGCAAACGTAATTCGAGACCCGATCTGCGCGCAGCTGGCTGGGATATTGCTCAGCCATTCGATCGTACGATTTTGTTTCGAGAATCGATGATCGACTCTTTGTGAGAAGGGACTCTTTGTGATTCAGAAACGAGGAGGCGCGGGCGGCTCTAAACCGCCTCCTCTTTGTGGTCGCGCGTAAACGTGCCTTAGATTTCGGCTCTATTCACTCCTATTTCTATGCTGACGTAGACTCTGCTTTAGCCTGCGATATTGTTCAATCGGATTTATTTATACCGTGAGAACAAAGAATACTCTCGAGTCGATCGAGAAATTCACGGTGGCCGGTAATGGGGTCAAGACTTGCTCGAGGAATTTCAAAGTTCAGGCGCTTGGAACCGGTAAAAATAGAAGCAAAATTGATGACGAAGTATTAATCTTAAATCTAGGTACGATTATCGAAGAGTGCTTCAAAATAAATACGAACTCGGTATAAAGACTACATATATAGATCGTCGTTGATCTAAGTCAAATTTAAATCTATATGAGCAAAATATATTTTATATATAAAAAACACTACTGACAAAAGCAGAATTTGCAGTACTATTTTCTTTATTGTTTTCCGCTTAAATTATGTGACCTGTATTAATAACACATAAATTTCTATTTCTGCATTGCAACGCGATACTCGTCAAAGTGCCGCGCTTATTACTGCAAAAATGCTATACGGGCCGCGTTACGTGCAATTACCAATTTGCGATCCTTCAAAATCACGATGAAACGAGTGGTCTTCGACCGAACCTCGGCGGTATACCTATTATGGATATTGACCTGAATATTGAGTATCTTTAAGTGCCTGTCTCGACTTCATTGAATAAATATACTTTTCTTAGATTATCGATATACCTCGAGATATCGCTGTTTGACACATGTAATAATCATTCCAGGGGAAGCGAGGCAAGAAACAAACGTTGAGAAAATTGCAAAAACTATACGAAATCTCTAGATACCGTATTTTCGACGGGAGTTGTCCAATTTTTTACTTGTACGTAGGCACGATACGATTAACAACGTAAGGATAACTCGATGAAAACACAAAGTATCTTTATTATTCAATATTAAAGATTTGCATATACTCGAGGATATCTAATTTACGAAGCTAAATATTTTACTGCGGGTTCCAGAATCGATGTCCAGACCCGAAAGTGCGGTGCAACTGCGGCGTAACGGCACTTAAATGCGAAAGCAAAGCCGCGTACTAGGATGTATTACATCACGTACACGATTTTGGTTGTCCTTTAAAGGAACGGAGAAAATTTCCAAAGAAAGCCGCGATTTCGTCGAAATTCGACAACCGCGATTACGTCGAGTAGATATGGCTAATCAGAAATCTACGTTTCCCGGAAATCATCCGAGGCGCGCATCCATCATACGACCAGTAGGGCAAATTTTACTAATTCGCCCCATCGACGTTATTAATGACGACAACTTTCAATCGGTCCGGCTACCAGCGTAACGGCGGTCTTAAGTGAATCGCTACGGACACTTATAAACGTCGGCGCGTATCAGAGGAAAATTATCGGGGCGACCGCTCGTAAATAACGGCCACTATAAATAATCGTATCTCAAAATATGCAGCCCGAGGAAATAGTGAAAGTTAATCCAACTCTTGCCTTTTTTTTCCCCATCGACGTGAAAAAAAAAATCCGTAGCACGTGTATTATCTCGTGTGCCCGCTCATTGAAGGAGGAAGAAAAAACTACCGTGCGAAATGGATTGTGAATAGAGATGACGGGGAATAATGGACACGCGTGATGATTGCGTATCGATTGCAAATTGAAAGTCGCAGAAACACGTTTTCCTGTATCACCGAAGATACAGGATTCTTCCAAGTAATGTCCTTCGGTGCTTAATGTTAATCGTTGGCATATGTTTAAATTTTGACGTGACTTTCACGCTAAACACGCGAGTCTGACACTTGAATTAACTCCGCGTACACTTTGGCGAACGACGGAGCACGCTTAAAGCTTTATTTATAGACAATGCGAAGCTTCCGTTTGCACAAGTGCAAAATTCGTCTACGCATGATTTTCGATTTGGCCGATCGCATTTCTCTCTCCCTCTCTCTCTCTCTCTCTCTCTCTTTCTGTATCTAAGACCGTATATATATATACGTATACCTCTCCTATGGAAGATCTACTGGAACGATAAAGAGGTTAAAATGCTGGCACGTCGAACCGAGAGCTCGGGCAGCAATTTAGAAAGGAAGTAATGCGCAACGAGTCGAGTAAAATCGTTAATTAAGAGCTTTATGCTCGATAACTCTAACGACGTTTACAGCAGCGATGCGTGAAATGTCGGTAATAATACTGCTCCTTGTTCCTTCGTCGATCGTATTCCCGCGAAAAAGGAGCGAGAACAAATATCGCAGACATCTCCGACGCGTGGCATCGCGCAATCGGATTCGCATAATCGATAACGCCATTCGCGAAAAATCCTGAGATAAATTCGATCCTCTTCCAACGCATCGACCCTTGCGCATCGTCGGTGCAGAACGGTCTATACCAACACGCCCCATGTACTATATTCGACTATTACTCAATCGTGTGTCCAGGGTGTATAAAGTGCGCCCAGCGTGTCCATTGTGTCCGTGTCCAGTGGGCAATACAAAACCCAACCCATCGCGCGATCTTCATACGTAATGAGTGGACGTAAAAATCGCGATTGCCACCCATCCTTTTGACGTGTGACGTGACACACGGTACGTTACACTACAGCAAGCTTTTGACCTTGCTCCTTCAGCAGGGACGATCCATCCGAATAGCGCTCCAATGTTACATCCGCCTCCACCTTTGTACCTGCGTGCCATGCCTCGAGGAACAATGCTCGAAGTGGCAATTCGAGATTGCGTCCTGCATAGGATCCAAGAGGAGCGCGAACACGCATTATACTTTCCACGCTTTCCGCGTGGCTGCGAATAAAAGCGCGCTACTTAAAACGAAGATGAAGGGTGATTCATGGCGGTACATTAGTTCGTTTGACATAGGTTACCGGCCATTGGTCTAATAAATTATCGTGTATTGCGCGACGTTTGAGTCACCCTATATATTGGGTATAAAGCGATGCTACAAACGATCTTGCATGAGCGATCCTCTCGAAGCAGCATGTATTGAATAAAGAAAGGGGAAGTAGAGGCGGGATATTGACAGTGATATCTTAAGCTGTTCGCTATCTCGCATGCTGACCGATTGCCCCATCGAAGAGGCTTTGTACATATTTACACTAAAGCACGTATGGTTATCCATTGGCTTCCTAAACTCTTCGAAGACTTGCACTTTCGCAAAATATTGGCCGAATATCGCAGCAAAGTGTCTTCGATTAAGATTCTTTGTAAAAGGACACGTGCAAATCGATCATAGCAGCACGAATTATCCAAATTATAAATACGCGATATAATTCGTTAGACGTATAAATTACTTCAGGACCGTTACATTATATCTATTATAACTGTGTTTTTAATTTACATATCTTTCGGCTGTTTCGATTTACGAAAAGTAGTCAAATTGTTAAAAATAGCGGTTAACATCTCGAGGATCACGATACAATCGCATTCCTATATATGACTATTCCATTCTTTCGAGAGCCAAGCGCATTGACACTAAACCTAGCAAAGCAACCAAAACCACTAGTCACTCGCTTCTTTAAAAAATCCCTGTACCTCGTAAGAGATATTCCTTCAGATTTTCCATGCTTCTACCTCAGAACATCAATCATTCTATCCATTTCTCGATATTTCTTATTAACAGTCTTTTTCCTCAAGCATGTACGTGCTATACATAAATATATCCAGATAATAAACCTTAATAGTGTTTCCTTAATATACATATACATATACATGGTATACATAAATATATCCAGAAAGTGGCTCATAGGTTTAGCGTTAATGCGCCCAGCCCTCGTTCCTGAAACCACAAAGAGCACGGTGGAAAGAAAAGCTTTTCTCAAACTTCAGCGACCTGAGATTCAACAACATAGCGGAGATTCGGCCGGGCACGTTCCACGGTCTGCACAATCTCCACACCCTCCTGCTGAGCGACAATCACATCAAGCACCTCCAGCCCAACACCTTCGTGGGCGCGCCGAATCTGCGTATCATCTACCTGTACAAGAATCGCATCGGCCGAATCGCGTCAGGCGCATTCGCCCATCTGCCCAAACTGGAGCAGCTCTATCTCCATTACAACCACTTGCAGGAGATCAAGAAGGGTACCTTCAACGATCTGCCATCCCTCGAGCGGCTGTTTCTCCACAGCAACATGCTGCACCGGCTCCCGGCCGAGGCCTTTCACAACGTGGGCCCGATGACGCGTCTGCGGCTGGACAGCAACGATCTCGTCTGCGACTGCAACCTGGTCTGGCTGGTGCAGAGGCTGCAGGAGAGGCCGACGGAGACGACAGCGATATGCCAGTCGCCGGAGAACATGAGGGGCCTGTCCTTGTCCGCCATGTCGCCCAAGGACTTCCATTGCAGTTGAGTAATCGCGCGGTCGATCCGACCGGACCACCTCGGCGCGGTCGTTGACACGAGGAGGGCTTTCCTCGGGACTCTAGGAGCTCCCTCGTCTACATATTTCGCGGGCGTCTCGTTCGAGGAGATAAATCGGATTTGGGAAGTGTGGCGGTACAGCGGGTAAAGGCTATCGCGAGAAAGATAGGGATTCGATTCTTGGCTATTACTGATGGATATTTTGTGTAATACATGTGGGAACCGCTTGAGGGTGTTGGTAAAACGGTGGATGTTCAGCTGAGTGGCCTTCGGTGGTCGATGTTGAAAAGCGAGCAAAGAAGCTTTTAGGTGGGGGTTTTTTTTTAAAGGAGTTTTGGTCGATGCTCTACATTGATTTCGAGCTAAGCATTGTCAAAGTTTTTTTTTCTATGGATGCTACGTTGTATATCTTATACGTGAACTGGTATGATGAAATTGTTATATGGTTGTGATTGCACGCTCGATTTAATAGAGGTACGAAATTAATCGTGGGTGATAATGCTTTGAGAATTGCACATTGCGCGATTAAGGAATAGGGAAGCGGTTGATTTTTTTATTCGTATAAGATTTGAATCACTGTGCGCAGAATAGAAGCTCTTGTTGAATAGTAAGTTGGAGACGATTAGCTTAAAGGTAACGATACGAGCTACTTCTCGATGAAAAGATTGTTGACCCTTTCAGCTTCGACGTGTGTCCGCGGCTCTATAAAAATTCCTTATTTTATACGAAGGCCAAACGTATCAGGATTTAAATTAATCACGCTCCGTTAACGTTCCGATGATTTTCTATCGAGCAATTTGTGTTTGTTACGTTATATGTACCGGAATATAGTAAATACCTCGCACAAAACATGACGAAAACACTATCGAGCTACATCTATCACTTTTCCACGAGATAACGCCTACTGTACAGGCGATAACCCACAATCCAGCTCAATATGATATCCGAAACATTCCACATTTCTACGATATCCCAACATAACCGATCCAATTTGATGACTCGGCAGAATCTTACTGTACTGATATAACAATACGTAAAACTAATTAACAACAATATCTTAAAATCATTTAGACACGAAGATAATCCAAAGACAAAGAACAAAGCATTTCGTTACACGTCATTCGATGAGAGATCATAAAATTCCATAGTTCGAGGATGTTGCAGTAACCAAAACTGCATTTCCCCCGAACACCGAATATACGAATGCTCGAACGATCTTATAGCCAAGCCGCACATAATGGAGGGCCCCGAGGACGTCGAGCTGAATCTCGGGGACACCATGACGCTGACATGCCGCGTCTCCGGCGATCCGATCCCGCAGATCAAGTGGATGAGGGACTCCAACGAGATCCCCGTGGACGGTGAGCGATACATCATCCGGGAGGACGGCGCTCTGGTGGTGTCCAAGGTCACGGAGCAGGACACTGGAGAGTACGAGTGCGTGGCCAGCAGCGACATGGGCTTGGCAAAGTCCAGGAAGGCGAGGGCCCTCATCACCGTGCAGTCCCTCTTGAGGTTCACCCAGCTGCCCGAGTCGCAGACCGTGCAGGCTGGGACGGACGTGTCGTTCGTCTGCAAGGTCGAGGGCCGGCCCACGCCCAGGATCCAGTGGTGGAGGAACAGTCAGCTGGTCGCTACGAGCGATCGTGTCGTCATCGAGAACGGTGGCAACGTGCTGCGAATTCTGGCCGCCAAACGATCGGACGGTGCTAGGTACGTGTGCAAGGCGAGGAATTCGAACGGATTCGCGGAGACCAGCGCGGATCTGAGCGTCGTGGACGAGGACGCGAGTCCTCCCAGATTGACCTACGAGCCGCAGGACATGGAGGCTGAGCCCGGGGCTGTGGTGGAGGTGCCTTGCAGGGCGGAGGGCAAGCCCAAGCCTCGAATGCGATGGACGAAGGATGGCAGCGCTCTGGAGGGTAGCAGAATACGCGTCTCCCGCGGTGGTAGCCTTTATCTCTACAACGTTACCGCCGAAGACGCCGGCAGGTGAGAGCTTTGTCATTTCACTTTCTCTCGCGCGAAGCAGGATTTACGGTCCGCGGGATACGACGACGAGGTGCGCGTGTGTCGACGCTTTACTGACCGGGATTTTCCTGGTGTGTTTCTATGTCCTATTCTGGGGAGCTGTTACGCGATACAAGCCGGAACGCGCTTTGTAATTACTCTTGATAATGATGTTTTCATTATACGTTATGGTAGTTTTCATTATAAGTTATGGTTAGTAAGAGAATCGAAGCGAGATGAATGAACATCTGAAATACCTGTACATCGTTTTTAACACGAGGGACAGCAGTAATTGTTTTCGCACATTTTGTTTCTAGTATCTTGTAAGGGGCAAACTTATGAACGCTGTGTGTTTGATAATGAATTGGATTTGATAATGAATAAGCATCTTCTGTGTGAATTCTGATTTTCGATAGGTACGAATGCTCAGCCGTGAACGAGTACGGACGTGCAACGGCCCAAGCCGTGGTGCGTGTTCGACAAGTCGGTGCGACCGACACTCTGGTCATCAGAGCGTTTCAGGATGCCACCGAGGAAATCGATCGTGCCATCAATAAGACCTTGTCATCTCTGTTTGGAACGGACGGCTCGCCCAGGCGTCCAGATCCGTTTCGAATCGGTCGATTCCCCGATGCAGCTGGTCGTGCCGCGGCCAGACCAGCTGAAATTTTCGAGAGGACCCTCATCAACGTACGACGCCTGGTGAATCAAGGCGCCTCCGCAAACGTCACCGGCGAATTCCGATATGAGGAAGTACTAACACCTGAACAGGTACGTTGCTGCTGTCTTAAATCGTAATTTATTCTTTTGAATCATTTTTCCAATTTCTATTATAGCTTTGATTTAAGATACTCGCCTTTTTAAATATTACGTTGATGTAATAGAAAGTTAATAGAATGTCGATATAAAAAACAATCTTACAACGTGTTGAAAATATCTCACAATGGCGAGATCATCTGTCTCGTGCCTAAAACCCCTATTATTCGCTCTTTACGACAAGCAGGGGATACTGCAGACCTATTCTACCCCCAACACGCAGAGAAAAAGCTACATTATCGTATATTCTACGAATCACTCTAGTACTTCACTTCTCAAAACATCTGTTATTCACATTTTAATTTACATCCAATTTTTCAGATATTATCATGGTTACGAGTAAACTTCATAAACGAACGATATACCTGCGTTACAGGTCCGAGAGATCGAGAGGCTGTCCGATTGCACCGGGCACAGAAGACGTCGAAACTGTACGAATATGTGCTTTCACAATAAGTATCGTAGCATAGACGGCAGCTGCAACAATATGCGGCACCCTACCTGGGGCTCCTCCTACACCGGCTTCCGCAGAGTTCTGCAGCCCATCTACGAGAACGGCTTCTCCATGCCGGTCGGTTGGGAAAAGGGACGCAGATACTACGGCTATCCAAAGCCAGCCGCGCGCCTCGTCTCCACGACGCTGATATCCACGCACGACGTCACGTCCGACGACCAGATCACGCACATGGTCATGCAGTGGGGCCAGTTCCTGGATCACGACTTGGATCACGCCCTTCCCTCGGTCTCCAGCGAGTCCTGGGACGGCATAGACTGCAAGAAGTCCTGCGACAATGCAGCACCATGCTTCCCTATGGACGTGCCGCCCGGTGATCCACGCGTCACCAACAGAAGGTGCATCGATTTCGTGAGGACAAGCGCCGTTTGTGGCTCTGGTGCGACGAGCATCTTATGGGGCAGCTTCACACCTCGAGAGCAGTTGAATCAGCTCACCAGCTACCTGGACGCCTCTCAGGTGTACGGCTACGACGACGCACTGGCCCAAGACCTGCGCGACTTATCGACGAATCATGGCCTGCTACGAGAAGGACCCACGATTCCGGGTCGTAAGCCCCTCCTGCCCTACGCCTCTGGTCAGTTCGTCGATTGTCGACGCAATCCTCTCGAGAGCTCCATCAACTGCTTCGTGGCGGGTGACATTCGCGCCAACGAGCAGGTGGGCCTCCTGGCCATGCACACTGTCTGGCTCAGGGAGCACAACCGCGTGGCGCGCGAGCTGCGAGACATGAATCCTCACTGGAACGGGGAGAGGCTTTACCAGGAAGCGAGGAAGATCGTGGGCGCCGAGATGCAGCACATTACTTATCAGCATTGGATGCCACGGATATTCGGCGATAGCGCGGAGGAACTCCTGCAGCCGTATCGAGGTTACGATCCAAATGTGGAGGCGAGCATATCGAACGTCTTCGCGACGGCTGCGCTACGATTCGGTCATTCTCTCATTCAGCCGAGTCTGGCTCGTCTCAACGAGTCCTTCCTGCCGATACCTCAGGGGCCACTGAGCCTGCACGATGCCTTCTTCTCGCCCTGGCGACTCGTCGAGGAGGGTGGCGTCGATCCTCTGATGCGCGGCATGTTCGCCACGCCTGCAAAGCTGAAGCTGCCCGAGCAGAATCTCAATGTCGAGCTGACCGAGCAGCTCTTCCGCACTGCCCACGCCGTAGCCCTCGACCTAGCCGCCATGAACATACAGCGAGGCAGGGACCACGCGCTTCCTGGTTATCTCGAGTGGAGGCGATTCTGTAACATGTCGGAAGTGGAAACCTTCGAGGACTTGGCCGTTGACATTCGCAGTGGCAGGGTTCGGCAGAAGCTCAGGGAGCTGTACGGTCATCCGGGTAACATAGACGTGTGGGTCGGGGGTATTCTCGAAGATCAGCTGCCCAATGCCAAGGTGGGCCCTCTGTTCAAGTGTCTACTGTTGGAGCAGTTTCGACGTACCAGAGACGGAGACAGATTTTGGCACGAGAGCCTCTCCGTCTTTCGTCCAGAACAATTGTCGCAGATACGACAGACAAGCCTGGCTCGTATCTTATGCGACAACGGGGATAACATCAGGCGCATCCAACCGGACGTGTTTTTACTGCCCGAGGGACACAATGCTTTCGTAAGCTGCGAGGAAATTCCGTACGTGGACTTGCGAGTTTGGTCCGACTGCTGTGATAATTGCGAGGACCAGGGCAATACGATATCGCGCTTCCGCAGGAGCGCTGCTAAGTACTTGGCACCTTCTAATGATCTCTCTATCAGAGACAGAGCGCCGTTGGATTACAGGAAGAAGGTGGAGTATCTCCAGCGGGTGATCGAGAACACCGAGGAGGAGTCCAGAAAACTCAGGGAAACTGCCGACGATTTGTTGCGTAGGATAGACGAACTGAAATCACTGCTGATGGAGACTAAAGCGCGATACTATTAGACTGTGTGCCATCTTTGTAATATTCCGTAGTAATCTTCCTCCGACCGTTTATGCTCGCTTCTATTTACGATATATGTATGATCGAATTTCACGCATTTATTATTGTACATATAGCATATCGTGTGGCACAGAAGTATCGCAAGTTTGTTCCAATGTGGTAAGCCAGCTTCCGTGGCTGGTCAAATTTAATTCTGTGTAGTCGGTTCTAATACAAGTTTAGCGTACGTTTATTTTGCAGAGGCATTTTATTTGACTTAAGTACATTTACACACCATAGATGTAACAAAGAACAGGGCGAATTATTTAAGTGTTTTACTTTTCAACATGTACATATTTTCATTTACAGTTAACAGTCCTATACAAAGACTATTAGAAGTACTAAATACTCATTCATTTCGCCAAAAATTTTGTGTGTCGTCCATGAGCTATGATGTCCTTGCCATCGTTCTTCGTGAGATCCACCGCAAGAAAAGCTACATTGTTACCGGCACGTATAGTTTTAGCGTCAACCGTCACCACTTCTCCAGGAAACGCAGCTTTCATGAACCTGTGCCATTAATCGCTGTAGCATATGTTGTAAGCATTTATATATATTTTTAATAATAAAGAAGAATCTGTGCTATCTTGTTTAAATAATACCCACATTTCCTAATGGGTTTATCCATTCAGTATTAAGAATTTAGAACTTTGTAATCGTGTTAATAGTAAAAACCAATACTAAAAATACATAATATATATTTACGTGACGTGTAAATCGACGGAAACACCTGGAATACCATTTTCTCGTGTCATTAAAGCATATGTAGATACGCAATCGATGAGGGTACTTGTAAAACCACCATGTAAGGTACCACCTAAGTTTAGATGTTCTTCGGACACAGTGAATTCTGCTTTGCACTGTCCGTCACCCGCGGTCAACACCTTTACCTAGGTACAAAATTAATAACGTTATACAGAAAATATAATATACATATTAATTTATATAGTTGCAATAAGACATATTAAAGCTATGATGGTGTAGTGGATAGAAACTCGGACTTCCACGCAGGAGACCTGCTTAGGCTGTAGGCCAAAGTAGGCTGTAGGCCAAATGATCTTAGCAGTAGATGCCAAAAATTAATAAAAAAAAAAAAAATTACTTCTGGCTATCTTTCTGCTCGTTGTTATGTCATATATCTAAGAACAGCTACTCGCTGAACTATTTAATTTAGATACTTATATAGCTACATTCTAGAAATTATCACATATGACAACTTAATGCAATTTAGATTAATACACTTATAACCTTCAATATTTAACAAAAAGTATCAGTACACCAAAAGTATTAATATATTATATTTTCAATCTTAACGTAAATATAAAACATCGTCAGATATTAATACAGCAAAAAATAAAAATTACGTTTTTCAAACACTGTCCAAAGTTTGGAGTTTTAATTACAGTCTCCAGGATGCTTTTGACAAGTTCGGTTCCACGTGGCATGATTGTCGATCGGTGCCCTGGTTTACTTAAATATTTGATAATATAGAAAAATCAACTTTGCGGATATAACGTTTCACCAATATATAGTATTACGTAAAATTTGGATTTTACGATGTATTGTGACGAAGGTCACTCGTCGCCGGTTCGAATATCCGTACACATGTTAATTTATGCTTATATACGATTAGAAAGCTAGCTTAGCTCATTAACTTACAATATTTCTCACCAAAGATGATTTTCAGATTTTACAGCATGAAAAATCCCCAACCCAAGTATGTAAATTACTTGCTTGATGATGCAGCCAGAAATAGGTTATAGTAATGTGTAACTATATAACTATGATTGTGAAATCAATATGTAAAGTAATAACAGACTTTATATAAAACCCTTCTTTCCACATCGAATTATGACAAATATATATATAACAACATTTTGTATAGAATTAAAATCTTAATAATATATAATATTATAGTCATACAACGCATTGAAACTCATACGATAATTCAATGCTCAACATAATTTATAGGCCATCCTTGATCATTTAGAAGATGTTCTTTTGGATTATCAAGGTATTTAGGTCCACTTCCTACTTTTGTATGAATTATATATTTGAATAACCCAGCAGCCTGTGGTTTTAAATTCATCTTTTCTAATACAGCCTGGAAAAAATATTGTGTTTAAACGACCATTAAATTTAAAAAGAAAAAAATATAATGTGGGTAATTTATTACTACAGGACAAATATGTACCTGAGGAGGTTTTGTAATTTCTATAGGTAACCCTTTACTGTATTCCACCGTATCTTGTATTGGTGGAAAAAAATAGTTTATCACACTCATCACTTCTGGAACATTTTTTTCTAGGACGTATAGAGTGGCATTGGGTCCTGCATCATATGTATATGCAACCTAGAATATATGTATATATATATATACATATGTTATTCACATAAAGTTTTACTTCAAACTAGTAATGTGTTATCTGTACCTTTATATCATTAACCGCTGCATTGTAGGAATGAATAAGATCGACGATCATGTGTGATACATCATTCATATATGTGCATGGAGGATACGTATCTAAACAAACAGCATGCATTTCATTAGAATCCTTCATAGTAAGTTCTGCAAAAGTTTTGAAATCTTTTTCAAGGATTGCCTGTTGTATGTCTTCTACTCTTTTTGGAACCATATGCATTACTCTATATTGCAAGAGCGCTGACGTGTCTACACATCTTTTCATACCGACTGCGCTCGATATTTTTTTTCTAGCATCATTTACCTACAGTAGAAAGTTAGCTATTTTTATTCGCAGTTATATATATTGTCTTATTCATCTACCAAAATGCTTACGACTATTATTAAAATCCTCATTTCTGGCCAATGATTGTCAGGTGCAATTTGCTTAGCAAAACTATCACTTCCATCCAGTGCAGAGCCCATATACCATCTCACAAAGCCACCCATGACACTGCGGCATGCAGATCCAGATCCAATACGAGCGATTGTGCTAATGTCACCCTGTGAATTGAAATATACTCGCAATGTCATACTTACATACAGAATAAAGTCATTATTATATTCTTTGAAGTACGATACTGTACACTTTACCTCCACCTCAAAGAGTTTAGCAAGTGCTGCTACAAGACACGCATAGCCTGCAGCACTAGATGCCAAACCAGCAGCTGTTGGAAAATTATTTTCTGAACAAATATGGATTTTCCAGTGATCCACCCGTCCAGAAAGTCTTGCTCTTTGCTTAACTTACAATAAAATTACATTAATAATAGAAGTCTCCACCATAGTATAAATTGTATAAAAGCAAGCTCGCAAAATTTTACAAGACCAACATACTTTTCCTTAAACAATTTTGTAGTCTTGGATTATCGATATCTTCTTCTCTGAAAATAACATATGACAGTGCAACTTTACTTAAGTTCAATAAATAATATTACACATACGCATGTTACATATAATGCATATATACCGTCCATTTAGCCAGATACGATCCTCCTTTATATGTGGACTTGTGGTAACAGTCGTTTTTGCACATAACTGTAAATTAACACTGGTAAGACTGTAATTTCTTTAAATTTATATTACATATTCATTAACAGCAATAATTCTAATTTCTTACCTGGTCTGTATCAAGAGAAGCACTGATGGAATCATTTACAGGTAAAATTAATTCCTCATCTCTTTTGCCCCCTAATAACAGATGCATTGATTTTGCGCTTAAAATAAAATTCTTCGACGTATCTAAAGTACGCGTCCTATAGAGTTGTTTATGGTTTCGGTCGTTATTCTAATGTTATTCATATCGATATGTATACACATTTAAATGAGGTAGGAGGTCACGTGAGGTATTCATACAACTTGTACATTTTCTTTTTCAAATCTAGAACGATCCTTTCATGAAATATATAAGTGAAACTATCCAAAGCAGACTGTTACTTTTGACAAAATTTTGATTTCGTATCAGCGGCGAAGAATGGCGCGAAATTTCATTCAAAATACGGCCGCATATTTCATCCTTTTAAGCTGTATATTTACATTCGAAACTTTTAATATCGCTGTCGCACTCGTTCGTAATTACTTGTACACAGCATCGTTATCTAACACGCACTTACACATTAAATTCTTAACGCGCCTTATCGTTACGATATGGAATACAATAATTGGCAGAATAGAACAAAAGCATTCTTAAAGTAACTATTAGTAGTTTCAGGCTTTTTTTAAAGGGACAACGATGCGAGAAATACTCACAATATTTGATGACGGCAATGTTTACGGGTGCAATGCAGGTAACGGTATTCATTCTTGAAGTTTGCGTTACCTGCTGTCCAAGTAGCTTGACTGACACGTGTTGATAAACGGTACACTATCCTCCTACACCGCGTATTTATACACCACGCAGACTACGTAAGACTCAGATGGAACGAGTGCACTTGGAACGATATGATTCGACTATCGTCAGGAAAGTCTCGTATACATTGCAAATTCAAGAAATACAATACCAAATATGCAAATTTAAAACACCGTCGTCTTTAAAATTGTTTATTATCACTTGGCGATACCAACATCATTCTGTTTGTTACTTTAAATTCAGGCACATGCAGGATTCGATTATGTTACCATTTTTCTCACCTCGTTAAATATAATAAGACTGAAGGAATGAAATGTAAGCAAAGATTAATGCGTGTTCATTCGTTAGAGGAAAAACACCACTCGCGACTTTTTAGAGAGGCGATTCAAGCGGTACATTTAGTACGTCAGGTGAAAGTCGATTCATTCTGTGTTGTTTATTTTTCACCATAATCGTATCACTCAAAGAACTTTATTGAGAATCGTGAAAAGCTATTTTTAAATGTAAAAGGGCAGCCGATTCGCAGATATAATTTATTACATGAGACTAATCTCAAAATATTTTCATCGGGCTTAGGAAGTCCAAGTAAAATTACAACGGATATTAAAACGGTCCTTGTGCCAATGTCCACTTATTCTTTCGCTAAGGCTCGGTTTTCAGTACCATGCTTAAAAAGTAGTATTTAATTTCAAGCCTTTTATTTTAAAAGTTATTATTAGACGTAAGCTTGTAGGGTATATATTATGTGCGAAAATCAGTTTTTTTTACATGAAAGTTTGCCATGAGATCTAGTGATATCAGATCCGCACGAAAAACTAAGAGATAACATTTTATTCATCACCTCCAAATTCTCATACTCAAGCAATGGCGATATATATTCATGATGCTTACTTAAAACATTACCTTTTGATTAAATTATAACATTATAAATATCTGTAATAATATTCTACAACGGAGTTCAGCTATTGATTTTGTCCAATTTTCTAGGGAGAACATGTCGGCGCGTATTATAAAAAAAAGCGGATAAAAATCCGTCACGAGCGCAACTGTTCGAAGTCTCCCTATATCCGTTATATCTCAAAATCAATTTGGGCCATCGTTTATAAAACTTAATATCAGTTCATAAAAACACTGATATCACATTAACTCAAATATCCGATGATCAAAACAAAAAAGATGAAAACCTCCTACCGCCAAACCACAGGTTAATTTTATAATCGCAATTTTATCAACACCGCAATTCTCCTATCACACTTCAACATTACGCGAAACAAAAAAAACTGCAGCAAACATTCGATGCGTGCACGCCATCATTCCGAACGGTTCAAAATCCACCTTAACCTTTCCATCCCGATAGTTTATGCCGCGACCAGACCCTTAAATCCCACCCAGTTCCCTCGTTCCTCACCACCCGACCAGAAACCAGGACACGACAACTCAAAATCCATCCAAAATACAGGATCCACGATGTTTAACGTTGAAAATCCTACGTGGAGGAAATTCGCCCAACCTTGAACTTCGTGGAGTATCGACCGTTAGGTGCATGGTCGTTGACACCCTTTTCTCAGAGATGTCGCTGCAACGGGATAGCCGCTTCCCGCTTCGCGATCAGCCTTCGTAGCCGGTTTTCAGTGCGATGCCGGTACCGCCGACGGTGGGGATGATCTGTACCGTTCAACGAAGGGCCGTACGTACCGCGATCGTCCACGGTGCGCATCGTGCTCCCCCGAAGCGCGCGGCCCGTATACGGTGCTCCGGCAGGAGGACGCTGGAAAGAGAATAAAAATGCAGGCGCCGCGCGTCGAGGCGTCGAGGCTCTGACTCCGAGGAAGTCAGAGTGGCCCGCGGCAAGTGGTAAGGGAACACCGGTGTGTCGCTCTCGCGGGGGATCGTTATGCCGCGACGGCGGTCAACGCGAGGGATCGCGCCTCCTCGGTGAAAGAGAGACAGAGAGAGAGAGGGAGAGAGAGTGAGAGAGTGAGAGAAGGATAGAGGGAGAGGGAAAGAGATCCGGTTCGAATTTCGGTAGGTGCATCCCCGTCAGCGGCCCGCTCGTGCTTACCTACCCAAGTGCTTTATCGCGCGACCTTTCTACCTTCGTGGAACCTTGGAGCCGCGAAGAGAAAGGGAGAGAGAAAGAGAGAGAGTGAGAGAGAGAGAGAGAGAGAGAGAGGGGGGAGGGGGAGGAAGGTTCTCCGTCGAGAAGTAAATTTGAAATAGTCGAAGAAACAAGTGGATTCCCCGTGCAGGCGGCGTCGAGCAACAGTCGTTCTGTATCGAATACTTTTTCGCGAGGTGCTAACGTGAAAGAGGACCAGCGGTAGACCGTCGCGGCTGTGGTGGTCCCTCTGTCATCCGTTTCCCAGAAGAAAGAGAGAGAGACAGAAGGAAAGAGAGATAGAGTGAGAAAGAGAGAGAGAGAGAGAGGTAGGTCCTATTCCACGAGTGTGCGCGCGGTATGAGGAGTCGGTCCTTCACCATCGTGGAACCTGCTGAATGTGTGCTTGTCTCTCCTGCCTGGCTGGCCTGACCGCCGTTAAGCTGCATTCACAAGGGAAGCCGATTTTCGGACGAGGACCTGGTTGCTCCTGCCGGGGAAAAAAATCACGGTGGTTAATGAGAGCCGATCGGGTACGATCGTCCAATCAGCTGTCAGGTAAGATCGCGTTTCTCGATTATCCTCTTTGGGGAACGAAGGGCACGCGGTATCCTTGCCATCTTCTATCTGGATTCTTCTCGTGGATGTCTAAGGTTATTCGCGTGGGTGGCGAGGAGAGAAAGGATTATCGGAGAGGATGTTATTGCATTTTGAAGCAATGTTTCGCGCGAAAATAGTCGGGTGCACGCTCCCGTGACCCGTAAAACACGCGCTCGGATAGCACGTGGTATGCAGAACGAGGTCCTTCACTTCGACCGAGAGTCCGTCGGGCCACTTTGGTCTTATCCAGCGAAATTCTGGACACGCTCCATTGAATGTGAGGTACTTGCACGCGGTGTAGTCTCGTGGTATCCACCGGTATCACCAAAACGCGGGTCTATAAAGCGAGTTATGATCGCGGTTATTCCTTGAGACGCACCACTTATAGACGTGGTACTATAAGTTCGAACTTTGACCTGAACATCGATCCGGTGCACGCGTTTAAGGAGGATCTTTACCTTCCTATACTTGAATTCGATATTACCAAATGACTTATCCTCGTCTTACTCGTATCCAAACCGTCTATCCCATTCTGTTTATCACCGAAATCAATTCAATGCGCATCGTGCCCCGTAATCTAAGACGGAATTTATATTCTCCATACTTTAAACACCAATACTTGTCGACGATCGACTACATTTCCACCGCTAAACTTTCCTTCTCTTCATTTTCTCATTCCGCCGCGATGACTAAGATCGCGCGATTAGTTGATCCAAACTTAAAACCCTATCGCACTTTCTATTTCTCGCCGTCTACGGAAGCGTGTTCGATAAAAAGAAAAAAAATAAAAAACTAAGACCGCGTGGGCCAACAAGAATCTGAGATCTGGAAGACCGTATCAAAATACTCGGTCCCCTTTCTCACTCTATCCTACGCTGCTGGTAACGCATTTACAAACAGGAGATCAGACGGTCTTACGATAAGTATGCAGTGTGCATTTACCGTTGCATACTTATTGCCACTGCAGCTAGGCGCAGTCGGGCAAGAACGCCTTTCTTTGTTCGAGCGGGATACGTCGATGTGAAAGGGGCTTAACTCAGGTGTGCGTACACAAAGGTGCATCCTCCGTTGGTACTTGAACTCGGCGCATCTTCCCCCAGACGCACCAACCTTTCCTCGCCCTTTTTTTCCTCCCTTTTACGAGATAAACCGTCTCGTCCGGTGTGAATTCCAGAACGATATTGCCTAACCCTTCGTGTACCAAACCGAAGGAGGAACGTGCGTCTGCCCTCGCATCGGAGCGTGGAGAAAACGAATGGATCTAATGAAGCATGTCGAGGGTGGAGGCGTCTGATAAATTCAACGATGATGCAGTTTGACGTTGATTCAAAGGGATACTTTTGAATATAGAGTCACACTTGCTGTGATTTGAGATCGTAATGTAAAAGTTTAAACGACGCTGCGGGATGCTCGCACACGAACAGTTTTGTTTTCTACGCGTTATCACATTAGTAAGACGACCATCGATGAGTATTGAGTTTGTTTTATATTATTATGCACATTGGTTAATTTATTTTTTTTAAATATTATTTCTTGCTATATTAGGCGCTTGAGAGTGTAATTATTGTAGTACGCGTCGCTGGTTGTAATTTGTAGCCGAGTGTCGTACGGATATATGTTTTATGTTATGAAAGAAATAAAGCTTCATAATGTTATTTGGTATGATTATTGCTTGGTTAGATTATTGGTATCTGATAGAACGGAGTAATCGTGATTACATGTTGCACCTTGTGCGTTGAATCCACTTTTCCCCAGGAAGTTCTTCGTCTTTAATGTTGCCGCTGCGGATTCCGTGGATCTCTTGTTTGTTTCATTGGAGTTACGGATACTTCCAGTGTATTTCTGGAATCAGCAAATCCGGATGAGAACTTTTCGTCTGGCTATCAGAGAACTAGTCAAGTTTATCCAGTAGCCGATGGTTAGACGCAGTCGACCTACTTCTGAGATTTCTTCCGGTCAAAATAATGAAATATCTTCAAACTAAGGATCCATACTCTATAAAAAAATATGATCGTCGATATTTCTAAATTTACTTGGTAATGAGAACTGTCGTCAGTGCCATTAAATGTTGTTTTGCTATAGCTATTATTTTAAAGCAAGAACCAGAAGGCCAGCACTGAAGAGCCGCGAATGTTTTCGTGAAATCGTCCAGAAAATTCATTTTCGTACTCGCATTAATTTCGAACCGTTCGGTCCTACCTTGGTCTTGCCATTATTAATAGATGACATTTGGACGTCAGTATGATTTCACGTACCACTTATCGCGTTTCCTATTTTTCATTTTTTTTTTTACAAAATTAAGCACGTCATTGATTTCGTCTCATTTACAAATGTACATAAATCGTATTATGTAAAAAAAACCCGACAAAGTATTTAAAAGAAGAATTAAATAATTTATCTTAATGCTATCACCAACCTGCCTTTAATCCGTGGAATATTAGTGGAATATTATAATAATCGAAAAAAATCTAAATATATTTAATGTTCCCTCATGCATACACTTTTTTCAGCCTATTACACAGTTAGCATGGTCTACATAAACACTACTCTAAAATTAGTGACATTAAATACACATCAACGTCGCTTTAATAAACTCGGTAATTCTCCAAAACGTATCAGAGTTTTATGGCCAGTCCATGTTGAAAGAATTTTTTTCGATTTCGTTCACTGGGTGGAAGCGAATAAAAAAAAGCCACGAGACGCATTCATTGCGCGTGAGAATGCAGCTGGAAGCGGTCCGATTGACATCACAGACGGATAGTGGATGCTACTACGTACTACGAATTCGTTTACAAACAAAGCCAGTGACCCGATGGCCGTACGACCTGCTTGAGAAATAAATTTTAGCGCCGATTGTCCCACTGATACGTCTGCTTCTTTCTTCCCCCATCTTCCTACTGCCAACTCATTCTTTTCGTTAGACCTCCCCGCCTTTACGGGAGGTGCACGTTCCGCGCGGTTTCACATAACGGGTGTCCCTTTATGGACGTGCTTTAATACTCCACAAGCTGTACAATTTAATCCTCTCCAATTCACATTTCCACGCCATACCGTGTAAAAAGTTTCGCTTTGTACGATCGTTTTAATCGTTAACACACATTGCTGGATAGACGCTGATCACGAATTTTCTGCTATACAGATATATCCGTCATCTCAATGCTCTGATCATGGTTGAAACTAGAATTTGCATGATCTTGTATTATAAAAGTGTAGAAGAAGTCGCGTATGATTAAATCAGTTCGGTTTGTGCTTGAACTGTAAATTCTAGGAGAAACTGTGATCGATTTGAGGTAGTTTTACGTGGATGAAATATAATTTATAAATTATCGTCAGCTTTAATGGTTAGGATGTGAATAGGTCTGAGGAGTGAATATGTTCTACGCTGTATGATCATAGAGGTAAACATCGAATATTAGATAGACGAAGGAACGATTACTATTTTGCAACAATTTTTTTTTTAATAATATATCCCCGTTATGTTGGTATATTCTAACCCAATATATTCATTTATTCTGATATCAGATTTTTGATATTAGACATTGATATTTATTTTTATTCGATTTTGATATTAGACTTAATTAGAGCTGTATAGTTACAACCGTGTCTTTGGGCTACTTTGAACGATCAAGCTATCTCTTACACGATAGTGTAAATTCCCAAAGGATGGTACCGAACTTACGTTGCTTCGCTGAATATGACTCAGCCTGGGGTGAAAACGGGTTGTAAGACGAAGTTTATTTGAAGTCCGCGTGAGAAAGTATCACTTACATTGGAATAGGGTTTAGCGAAAAGGGACCGCGCGTGGATGAAATCTTTGCCTCGACTGTCCGGTTGATGTAGGACTTCTTTCTATACCTTCGTCCCCTTGTTCTTATTTGCCCTTCCTTGCCTTCCTGTGCCTTTGCGAGGGTTTAGGGTTCCTGAGTTCAACGCGTGGTGCCCCTTAAGTTTCCGTATGTTAACTGCAAATAAAATGGTACTCCACTAACATTTCGCGAACTACGTTAATAGCTAGGCGGTGTCACCTTTTTTGCACTAATTTTAATCCTATTATATTCGACATGTGGATTCGAATCACGAAATATGCAAGAATATGCAACTACGATAAAAATCATTTCTACGCTGGAAAGAATACTTGAATTTTTTTCTCGTAAAAAAATCTTGAGTGATTTAGAAGCAAATGTAACGAAGCGTCCATAATTCCCCATACCATTGCCTCAAGTTACCAAGCACCGAAAACGCACGAAAGAAAAACGAAGCACGTAGACAGATGGTCTCATTAATCGCGGAGAAAAAATCCCGTGTTCGCCACCCGGTACTACTATTGGAAGGAAAAAATTCCGATTGGGGGAAGATCCGGCGGCTGGTGAATCTATCGCGAATAATCGCCGGACACGTAATTAACGACGTATTTCTTTTTTCACCGAACAACGTTCGAGATACGAGAGAGCGATAACTTTTAGAAGTCTTGCATCCGCGCTGAACGAGACGTGATAGAGCTGCAGGCTTTAGAATTGCGTTTTAAACAAATTAAATCCAGTTACAAAGCCGACATGGATTCTACGCGTCGAGTTTGTCCTTCACCGCGATGAGATAAGTCGTGCATGGTTAGTCAACGGATGCCAACATTTACAAAGCATGCCCAAAGTCCTTATCTATTTTTGAAGAATGAAAATGATCGAAGAAAGAATTTTGAATGGAAATTATATGAAATTCGGTTATGAACAATTACTTGGAAATAATTAAGGATTAGGTAAGGACCGACTTAATCCCTCTCAATTTACCATCATAGATCAAATCATTTCTGTACATACGAACGTGTGTTGGATTACGTTACTTACAGTTCAGACGCGCACAGACGCATACGAAGGATCCTAAAGGAGTAAAATTAAAAAATTTATCTAACCAAGGTATATTGTCTACGATATCTATGAAAATCTTTCATTTACATAAAAAAACGTGTTTATATAAACATATATTTCGAAGTTAAACCACGATAGCGCACTTGTGCAATATGTACAAGCAAAGAGCAGGATTGCTAGTACGAAATTAACCGATCGGTCATTTTTTTGCAACTCTCCCACTCGATCCGTATAAATCTTTGGTCGAAGTATTTGTACTCTCCCTTGTTTTCCTAGCGTATACATAGCCCAGGAGAAGGCACACTTTGTGTAAACAGGTACATAATGCGAAACTGAGGAAAAAAGACGCCGGCAGTTTACAAGGGAGACGCACGCGATACGTAGATGTAGGTTTTATTTTCGAACCTGTGACGACAAATGGGTTCTAAAACACTTTGGAAATGCCAAAGCTCCCACGAGCCTATCCCCCGACTCTGAAACATTGCCGCCACTCTCTAAGGGCAAAGTATGTAAAGGGATAAAAGTTCAGGAGAGTTTAATATATTCTCCCTACGAAGGAGAGCTTTATGGTGTACGATAAGGTCAACGATGTCGAAGATGATATTGACCGCTCGATGCAACTCGATCCACATTTGTTTCTAATAATAAGGTATATTTGCTATTGTTCGAATAATCACGAGGAGTATTTCCGAGCAATGCCAGGAATATCTCAAATAAAAAGAGATTTCTATGATATTCACATATGCAGTTATACGAGAAATCCGTAGCATGGCGTATTAACGCATCTTGATCTTTTTTAATACGATTAATTTGGAATTCGCATTTAGACCGCTCACTTTATCTACGAGATCTATTTTCCGTATTGAATAACTCATTTTTTCTCTTCCAAGCGCTTTTATAAAATCCATAACCGAGCACGTGAACATTATTTTTGTCGCTCCATGAATGAAAGCCGTTTAATCACGGGATTATTCACGGCTGCCACAGGAAATCGGCACTTATTCTTGGCTCGGACGTTTTAGCCCCCTCGTTTCTCCTCTCTTTTCGTTGCGTACCTTTCGAGTGGATCGAAAACGTCAGAATGTGCGTCAGTTACGGGCATACGAACTGTACGTGACCTTGAAAATGGTACCTCTCTCAGCACGTGTGACCGATCGGTGCACCGCTCGCTGCAGCTGCACGTTTCGGTCCGGCATTCACGGTTATCTCGATCGGCCTTAAGCGAGGGTCGGATTATTTTGGGCAAACCTGATAACGTTAAATGCTTCCTTGACACGGTAATATTCCTTCCTCCTCCACGATTCGGTTGATCGAAACGCGGTTGGCTACGTACACTTGAAAGCACCGATGCTCCATTTGCTCGATGACTTTGGATCCTCGCATCGATCGTTCCCGTGTAGTCCATTAACTCTTGGTTGTGCACAAAATTTCCTCCCTTTCGTGACAGTGACTTCGCATTACCGATTATATTTAAATTATTCAACGTAACACACGGTAGACGACTAACCCTTAACGCCCCAAGTGTGCCTCTCAGGCACCACCTGAATCGAATTATATCCTGAGATTACATCTAAAATTATATTACTCCTGAGACGAGTAAAGATTCTTTTGAACGACTTTAATATTATTATTTACACGTCATCGTAGCAAGAAAAATCTGACACTGAAAAACTTGCAAGTCGAAACATTGATGAGAATAAGTTCGAGTTGTCGGTCGATATTCACGATCAAAAGTCGCAGCGTCAAGGGTTAAGGGGAGTTTGGCAACTTGTATTTTAATACTCGCATTGCAAAACGTGTAAACGGAGTGTTACATTGAAATTACCGTGTGTTACGCCGAGTTAAGAAATCTCCCTGATTGCTCACGATGGACCTTTTTTTTTTTACTCGCGCATAAGCCATAATGCGAGTTGGATGACGCGAAACGGATCAAATGTCTTGGACGGCGAGGAGTTAATGTATCCGTGCATCAGTAATTCGCTACGGGGTACATACAAATAGCGTGTACTCAGAGCACCGAGACAGAAATCTCCGACGAGTGGTATGGGAAAAGAATGCGCCTGTGTTCCATCTTTTACGCCCCAGACAAGAGTGCGTACCCGCATTTATCAGCTGCTCCTTTTAAGATGCTACATTCCGGTATCGGGTTTAGGTGCCGCCATGACCTTACCACTGCGTTTAGGTTTGATGCTAGTCTACAGGGTGTTTCAGAAAAGTTATATCCAAATCCTAAGAGCGTATTCTGGTCAGCGTAAGAATTCACTCACCGATTATTTCAGCAGGTACACTGAAACACTTACCGCGTTACGTGCGGAATCTATTTAGCTGTACTACTTGACTGTTTCTCAGTACTGATTTCAATTACCACTGCATTTTTAAAGGAGAACGATTGTACGCGCTGCAAATCGCTCGGACTAATTTCTCAGAACTTTTGCTTATAATCACATGCTAAATTATCCTGCAATTATACCGACACCGTGGATCACTGCACTTCCGTTGCTACCGCGAAATTATATATAGCCCTCTTTAAAACATCGCGTTACTTTCGAAAGCACATCGTCTTGACTGCGAAGGCGATTATCGAATCGACATCCCTTCTCTCGAAGCGTCCTATTTTTCAACCTTCCTCCACTTACGAAGCTCCACCGCGCGTTCTGTAATCGACGATCGTTACATTTGATTCCCATATACATCAGGCTCGCGCCCACGCGTTCTTCGCGGTAAACGCGAGAATGATGAAGCGAGGAAAAGAATGACCCCGCTTGTCGGTCGATTTAATTATAGCCCTACGGCAGGGCGAGTAGACAGAAATTACATTCCCAGGGGAGGTTTGTTTTCGTTAGATGTTTACAGGGCGAGGCGATAGCACCGGCCCTAATTCCCCATCTAATGTTACAGCGAGACTGGACGAGCATAATCGGATGAAGCTGGGCCAAGCATGCCCTCTAAGAAGCAGTACAACCTCGTGCATAATGACGAGTACGATGCGAGAATACCGCTGCACAGCGAGGAGGCCTTCCACCGTGGAATCGTCTTCCACGCCAAGGTAATCCACACCGCTGTATCTCGAACCTCGTGCCCAAGTAGTTTTCCTCCGCGAAGGACGAATCCTCGTTTTGAACCAACTTCCAAAAGGAGGTTATTCACAACTCGAGCTGTATATATATATATGTGCATGTGTGTGTGTGTGTGTATTTTTTCTCTCAACTCGCTCTTCGTCCTACGCGTCCTTCTCGTCCCTCGACCGGGGATCTTCGACCCATAAGAAATATTCAGAGCGATCATGCGCGCAGAGTCATTTCGTCGTTGCGGTATTCTCGGCCTGGTTCTTATCCCAATTACCGCAAATGGCACGTTCGATTCCTCGTCCCGAGGACAACGCGTATACCTACGTTTGCTTTATTTGGAAAAATGTGCGCCGGTCGTTCCTCGAACGGGACAGTGTTCCGAGGATGTCCTTGAACGAGGCCGATTACATTAGCGTTCGTTCATGGCCATGCTGTATGATCGAAATCGCTCATACGCGTTGGCAATCCTCTATCGTTCCTATAGGGAAGCAGAACGAGGCGTGCGCTTTATTGAAATAATCCCGGAAATATGATATGCCGGTTAGCGAGGAGTTCTCAATTTATCCCGATAACCCGTGCAAAACGATTCCATAATTAGGTTCCATGACGAGAGATAGGTTCTGCGTTGGATCAACATATCCCGTATAAATAGTACGCCTCATCTTCTAGAGAAACCTCATCGAGCGCGGAAGTACATGAGTAAAAACATTGTAGCGGAAAACGCAGACGGACACGTGTACCGATGTCGAGGAACAGGACGCGTGACTATGCGGAACATGGTCGTATATAACACGTGGCCAGGCGTACGAAAATGCATGGACCCGAGGGGGGCGTCGAGCCTAAAATAGTGCTGGAACGGCTGTAGTGTCAAAAACGCAATGTAACGTTAGTACCTGGAAACGCTTTAGCAAGCGGTTTATTGTTACGCATACCAAGCCAGTGATCTTAGCGTGCAAACAGGGTCTACACCGGGACTGCTTTTAACGTATTTCTCTTGGAAGCTGCTGCTCCGAGAGAGCCTTAAGCGTGGGCAATAAAAGCGGAGGGACAAAGAAGTCGTGTTTCAGCTGGAAACGGGACAATTTCCAGGGGTATACCGGAAGATCTGCGCGTATCGGAGACGGCATTGGTGGTCGGTGCGAGATAGCTTCGTGAAAGTCGACGGTGCGGAAATCTAGGCGCGAACTCCTAAATATTGGCTCGGGGAAGGATCCGGGATGGCGATGCTATCGACTAAAGTCCGTGTAAGGTGTCGGTCTCAAAGAGCCGACGAGAGGGGAGGAGAGACCGCACCTATAAGGTATACGGTATTGTCAGATGGTTCCAATGTGTATGTACATAATTATATGAAAAGTGATAACGTCAGGTCGATAGTCGATGCACGTTCGTAAGAACTTTTTCTTTTATTGATTTTTGGTGTTCGTTGTCAAGGCCGCTTAACTTAAAATTTATTATTATAAGATAAATTCCGAAGCAATCGTAACGATCAATTGTGGTATACATAATATCACGTGGAATATTATTTAGCGTTTAAGCTAAAAAAATAAAATAATTTTAGCGTAAAAGTTTGAATTTTTATTTATTATATACTCCATCGTAGATGAAACACAAAATCCTATTCGTTTTTATGGTTATAGTACTCCCCTCTCTAGCTCGAGCATGTTTTTCGAAAATCATTTCTTAATGTTAGGAATACAGCGAATATTGGAATACTGTTTCTGTTTAGCGATATTGCAGTAGTTTTTTAATGATTCACTGGACCTAGGTATAGGTTTTGATTATTTCATGTATTTGTAGTTAATATTATTATTAGTATCATTATTATTATTATTATTATTACCATCATTATTATTCATTACTATCATCGTCATCATTATTATCATTACGCGCGTGCATATTGGCATCGACTAATGAAGTCATTTGGCTCGGGACGTTCTATTTTGGTTATTTTGTATAGACGAACGCTAGGTAGATGTAGGTTACGATTATTCTAGTATCTTTTGCGAATCAATGGTATCGTGATGAGGCGCTTTTCGCTGATATTCAGTATAAGCATTTTTCTTCACCTATCAAATGCAACCCGTTAATTACTCGTCCGTGGTGAACATTCGTATGTCCATTCTTCCGATGGTTCATTAATCAAAGTGCTAGTCAGTCGGAGTGTCCTTATCGTCGGAACACCTCTTGCCCAGCTGCCCGCAGATGCTATAATTACTTGCACTATAATCGATATAGTCTACGCTATAATTACTATCATTATCAATGCCTCGTAATTTGGGGCGTAGAATTTTTTCATCTTTCGCCTTGAAAAGTACGCTTTTATCCGACTTTTATCTAATTCAGGCGAAGAGAATAAGCACAAATAGAAAATTACATTATATCGTCAGTTGGAAGCTGTCAGACAATCAAGATTATTTTCTATACCGCAGGAGAAATCTCGTCTTGCGTTCGAAGGAATCGAAAAGGATATACTTTTTAGGAGTTTATTCAAACTCGCTGCATTCCCTTCATTTATCTTCGTTCAATACTGTTCTAGCGATTCAAAGTCGTACCTTTCACGATCCTCCCTTTACCGTAAGCAGAGAGTCATTTACAAAGTTGCACGGCAATTTCATCGCACTTGCAATCAAAGGAACGAATAATTTACGGCATACTAAATCCATTAATGCATCAAGGTAAATAAAACGTCATCTTTCATGTGCCTATTATCGGCCTTATACGCTGCTAGTGAACAGTAACATCGAGGTGTAAAATACCTGTTGCTCGTGGTACTCTGGCATACTTGACCGATTTATCCGCGACATATATCGGTCCCCTATCATCCTCCCGGCACGTAGGCTGCATGTAGTAATTAATAAACTATTTTTTACGCAAAGAGATCACGTTTCAAGCTCATCGCTTACAACGACTTGCTATAATAATAACGGCGGGGGTATAAAATAAATTTTATTCATGGCTGGTATAAGGTCGCGGAACGCGCGTCTCGATTCGCGTGGGTTTCAGATTTAGCCCTGTAGGGCGCGAGCGAAGAAAAAAAAAAATAAACCTCTTTCATGCTTTAAAGTGTATTTCTAGAAGTGAGCAGAGCAACAAGCCTCCATCCCGCGGATTATTTCTCGGAGCAATGATCGTCCACGATTCGTCGGTGCAACTATCGGGACGAGAACGGCGACAACGACACAGCGTATTTTTGGTCCGTCTCGGCACGGTGTCGTGACGTCACTGTGCACGTGGTTATTTCAGTAGTACACGTTCTCAGAAAGGTTTAAGCTTTTGTGCGCCCAACGTCTAAGCTCATAAAGCCACCGTAAAACGCTCACTTTGCGAGAACGGCACGGCCGTTTGCTCCTGCCTCGCAATTGACGTTTACATTCGCGCTGACGTTCACGCTTACGCAGCTGACCTATACGTTTCTTTCTCGTCTGGCTGTCCGCTCAGCCGCTACCCCTGACGTATCAAGATTGTTTTTTAATGCGGGGAGGAGGCGGGTGCTTTTTCCATTTTTTTTTTTTGTTATAAATTAATAAGAATCACTCATAACCGTGTATGTATGCACGTATTATTTCTACCTTGCTGGTGGTGGTATGGTATAGAAAGTGCCTGAAACAGTACTGGAGGAGTTTCCTTATCGTCTAGATATCTACGTTGTTTAATGGAGAGAAATAGGTGTGTTCGGTTGAAATCTATCATTGTAAGTGCAATAAGACTACTGTGGCTTGAATATATAAAGGTTATTTCACTTTAGGACTTCGATGAGGTAATTCATTTTAGTTTTCTTTTAATAAATACATGGTACACGTTAATATAAACAGAATATAAAATACTATTTACTGCAGAGGATCGAAGATTTTTACTATTGGATATGTTGTTGGTTTTCCAGCGGCGATAGTCGTCTTTGCTACATTGGTCTACGATGGATCCTCAGTGTTTGATAAAAGCTATTTTTATAGGAGCTTCTCTTACGATCGATGCTTTAAAACCATTTTCTTTATCTTTTTGGCTCATCCTTTCGTTATGGCACAAAATGTATAATACCATAGGTGTACGCGAATGGTTAATGTCAGGTCTTTGATGTAGTCCCCAAAGAAAGAAATCTAATGAAATAATGTCAGGTGAACCTTTACGTCAGGCTCTTCCTTTATCGTATCACAAGATTTTCTTTTTGTATATCACAAGTAGAATACTTGTGTTCGTTGCGAGTTTTAAGGCACGTCGTTTTATTACTTTTAAATCGTGAATTTTTTATCGTATTTTAAGGCGGGATACGACAGATTTTGTAGTGATAACTACAGGTTGCGAAATAAATATTAGCTTTGATGTAGAGTGGTGTAAGTAACGCTCAAATTTGTTCTTAGTTTCTTGGCACTGGCAGTGCCCGAGAGAAACGTGAAACTCTACAGATCTCTGAGACCAAAATCCCTGAGTTACAGTCGATGCTCCGCTGCGAGAGGCCGTTTTTCGAGTTTCTGATATCGATAACTGCGAGATAAGGAATCATAATAAATTTCATTACGCGAAATTTTGCACCGTGCATTGCAGCGTTCAAGGAAGCTCCTTTCCTACTCGTATATTTTATAAATGATCACAACAAAATTACCATGATATTTTTCCGTGGATTGTTTTTACCATCGATTATTATACAGAATAACTTTAAACTATGCTATTATCTGTATTCAGAGTTTATAGCATTGCGTGCAACGGTTTTATTGATCGATACGTCAAAGAAATGACATTCCATTCGCGCATAGTTCATCCTTACGCTTCAAGTTCTCGGAGGTGTGCGAGTTTCAAACATTATATCCGATGGCATTAAATTTTTGCCAAACCTCTTGATCGATTGCATCTGCTTGAAACTAAAGTAACATAGTCCATAGTCTGTGCTTCATATATAAAGTTGGATAGCACGTTGGCGACACAGTGTTGAAAAATTTAAACGACCTATGTCTTGCCAGTTTGCGTAAGTTTATGCTGCACCGATGACGCAGGTACAACGAGAAATCCTTCGAATATTAGGAACATGCGAATTTGAAGCAATACAAGATTGAGTGTAATAAACATTATTTTAAATAATCGAGATTGCGGACTTTACACGCATAACTTGCAATGAATAATATCAAGAAAATAATTCTGATACATGTCCTTATTCACTTTGTCACATCTTTATTCTCAGATTTTATCGTGTATTTTGAAACTATTATAATACAACGAAGTGTCGAATGAATATGAAATACATACTTGTTACGTAAATATTTTTTATGCGTATAAAATGCATTTGCCATATTGAATTGCAACGCGTACGGACGATTTATATTCGCAACATGATTTTTGCTTCTCATCGAGAGAACAACAACGTTCGATCATTGTGTATATAAATATTCGTGTGGTCTGAAGTACGCACGACCAAGCGCCGATTAACCTAGTTAATGCACGTTACAATTCGCTTTACGATTTTCCACGAGTCTCTTTTCCATGAATAATACCCGATAGAGCGCTCCATTCGTCTCTGGCCACTTTTTGTTCCAGTAAAGTCGCAATAATTTGACCGGGTATGAAGCGTTGGAAGAAAGGGAGCACCAGAAATTCTCGACAAAAATAACATTGGTATTCCTTTGACAAGCGTATATACGACCAACAGCATTTTCACGCTTCGTCGATTCCACGTTATTTCGTTTTCAATGCATAAATCACAAGATGGACAATTAAAGTGGCTTCCCTTTTAGTTCAGCGCCATTTCTTAAAGCGAAGCGATTCTTCTTTCACTCTAGCACGGTTCCTCGAAATGAAAGTTTATTTACTTTCCAATCGATTATTTTCAAATGATATACTTTAAACCTTAATGCAACTACATGCAATTACAATTTTAATCATTCAAATCAATTTCACGATTCAAATTATATACTTTAAACCTTAATGCAACCTAAATGCAAATACAATTTATGGATTACCAAATGTATAGCTTCGATCATTGCGACAGGCCATGAAACACGCATATTCAATTTCTACATTTTGTTTATCGTAAAACATTATCGAAACCGTAATAAAATTAATGGCCTCTTGCGAACACACGAATCGTACATCATGAATACGCATAACAAAGTGGTATTTGCAAAGTACGTTTATATTTGTATTACGGACAAGTTTTTTACGCGCTGCATGAAAAATGCTCGGCGATTCACATCTTGGCCGGACGTAGGAATTACTATCGATCGGAAATTTATAAAGCAACTCGCTATTACACCGGGCTTTGTCGGCTTATGATATTCCACGGTTGTGTGGGAGACCACCACGTGCGCGGCGAATTACTCGAACACGTGGCTTAACTACTGTCTCAATGGGGGAATTCTAAATACAGATCGTAGAGGTGCTCAATGTCCCTATGCTTTTAAAGGAACTCTAGCATCGATGGAATGCCAGTAGTAACCTGGAAATGTATATTTTAGGAAGTGGACGTTCGATGATTCGTCGCCTTCCTAGGTGCTCGGTGTTTTTCCACGAAACTGTTTTCTTGTTAGTCCTTCGATGGTATTGTTGAAAGAATCAGACTGCAGCGATTACTTTTATGGATCAAAGAATCTGTTTACTATATCCCACGTGTGTTTAAGCTTCTTTCAGGAAAATGTGATCGAAGATAATATGACATTAGCCATTTCAAATGATTTCCATTTTGTATTTAGATAGTAAAGCATTTTCGGTCGTGAAAGGAATTTCATGCATTTTTTTCGATTTCACGTTTAGCTTTGTCTTTGATCGGTGCAACAAAGAGCAAAAATCAATAGCGGCCGTGCTAAATTTTACGTTACACGCGCCAAAGATCGTCCAACGTACAAGTTCCATCTATCCCAATAACTTCTCGGGGGAAACAGTGGACACCTGCGTATTTAGGACAGTGCATACGCAAATTGCTCGTACGAAAATCTCGTGGCGGGCTGCTCGTTAAATACGCGCTTGAATTTCCTCGGACGTTTAAAAGCATCAGCTTTAATAATGCGTCCTACAATAATTTTGGTGACTGCTAAACAAAATAAAATACAAGGGACAATAATAAATTTCTTTTTACATCGATACAAAATTTGTACATTTTTCTAAAATGTCGAATTCATGGAAAAGACTCGACAAAATCTGTATCCTATTAACACTTATCCCCTATTTATGATAACAAAAAATGATGCAGATAAACATGGCGTGCAATGATGCATTATCGTATACAAATACAATTCAGCCTACTATACGCATGGCATAGACCGCTACTTTCTTGGAATATGCACCATACGAACAATTTATACTGACATGCTTTACATACCACGGTAGAACAAGCTATGATAACATCCTTAAAGTACTACCCTCGTGGACGCGGACCGCGTAAATAAAATTTCAATGAAAAAAAGACCAATCGGTGGATGGCAAGTAAATACTCGTTGGACAAAGTTTTCTTCGTACGAATGCATTAATAATCTTTCGCTTGCGCGTAAGCGATCCTGTTGCACCTGGCGGTATAACCGGGGTTTGTAAGGTAACGCGAAGAAGAATAGTAGCATCTGATAAATGCTGTAAGAGGATCCAAAGGTAGATAATTTATTTCTGGCCGGCCAACAGAGTACGCTCGTGCAACATCTGCTTTCCGCCGTGTGAACCAATAAAAATCACGGCCTTTTCTTCTCTTTTATAGTTCATTGGCTCCATGGAGGTTCCTCGACCGACCAGCCGAGTGGAGATCGTGGCGGCGATGCGAAGAATCCGCGTGAGTTCGCGTAATCGCTAATTAACGACGCTTACACCAATCTCGGGCGGCTTCCTCTCGTTAACTCAGATTTTCTTCTCCCCACAGTACGAGTTTAAGGCCAAAGGGATCAAGAAGAAGAAAGTGACACTAGAGGTTTCCGTGGATGGTTTGAAAGTCACTCTTCGAAAGAAGAAGGTAAGGCTACTAATTCTCGGATTTCTAATTCTCATTGCCGATTTTAACCAAGCGAGGATCGAGTACGAGTGCTTCAAAAATATTTCTATCTCTGCCAGAGAAATTTGTACGATTAACACCGGAATATTTAATCGGGTACTCTTTCCTCGCCTATAAACAAGGAACAAAGTGCACCGCATTGTCATCACTTTCCTTAACATATTAGCGGAGAAGATCATATTGATCTCAGTGTTCGAAAGTAAAACATTATATTCTTCCGTAATATGATCGTTGACCGATTCCAGAGTTCCTTAATAGCCGCATTAAAGTGTCGTGGCGATTCGTGACGGATTTAGACACGATAATGGCCGAGCATGAAACGTAGAGTGTAGAACAAATCCTCGTACCGTCGTCCCTAAAATCGTCGAGCACTCCGAGGTTAAGCTCGATCTATCCTAGAGAAGAAAAAGTCCTGAATCTTCGGTGATGCATATTTCGTAAGCGGAGCGATTTATGACGCGGAACGATTTTGGACGGGCGCCACGTTGCATCCAAGCTGATACGGATTAGGGCGATATATTATCGACTTTACACAGGGATATGTATAGGCGGTGTGTATTTCACGAAATAATGACTCGCGACCTTTTCCCGTTTTCGCAGAAGAAACAACAGCAATGGATGGACGAGAATAAGATATATCTGATGCATCATCCTATATACAGGTAAGAACGTATTCCACGTTTCCACATTCGTTGCTAGTCGAATCATCGAGCGCTTAGCATCGGAAGGTTTGGAATGAAGATTTGGGACACTTATCTCTTTCATGGCTTAGCATATTCTTTTTGGAATTACCATTGCACTTCGTTTATTGCTTAGAGCGGCGTGCCTGAACGCGATATGAAGTTAGAGATGGTTGATAAGTCCACGCATTTTTCAAGTGACTTAGCATGTGTACTTCTGCATTGGACTTTTAGTATATTTCGAAGCACACGATGATTTAAAGTAACATAAAGGAGGGCGGTTTGTAGGGATTACACAGAACACGCGTTACGGTAGATATTATAAGGGTCAGGATTTTAGACACGCGTTCTAGAGTTTTGGGTTTGATCCTGGGGCTTAGATCCGAATCTCTCGTGTTATTGTTTCAAGGGGCACGTAAATGATTTTAGAAATCAACTCGTTTCCCATGTGATTATACGAATTGATGTGAAAAATGTCTAAACGCAGAAATGAGTGACGGTGTTGCATAAAACTAGAATCCAAGGGATGACGATTTTCCAACAATTCTCGACTCAAGTTTCATTTTCAATTTTAACTTAGGCGACACTCGATGTTTGCGAAACCGCGAATCATTGACGTCGTCCCGCCGAAAGATGCACAAACGTGACGTACGTCTTTTTCGCGATGATGGATGTAAAGCAATTTTCCGGAGGACCGAGAATAACAACGTTAATATCGAATAATAACACGGAAACGCATGCTTGATGATATAAATGAGGATAATAAGCTGTTCTGTAGGTGAATGATAATTTGAAGTTTCGCCATCGCGCTTTTCAAGTTTGGGGCCAAATCGGAATTTAAATATAGGGTTCGATCGAGAGTAGCAAAGGCAGAGGGGGCAACAACGTTCGAAATGTTTACATCTCATTTCGAAAAACAGGTTATCCCAGCACTAAGAATAACGCATGTTTCGCTCATTATTTCAGGATATTTTACGTCTCGCACGATAGCCATGACTTGAAAATATTTAGCTACATTGCGCGCGACGGAAGTAGTAATACCTTTAAGTGTAATGTCTTCAAATCTAGTAAAAAGGTAAGTTCAACGTACTGCTTTACACACACACACATATTTCTTCTGCCTCTTGTCAGTCTTGAAATCATCGAATGTCCGGTTGTAATAAATACCGTATCGACGTGGAGTTTATCACCCAAACTATGTAATTTTCTATATGTATGCTTGAACTCTGTAATTTTGTGTATGTACCGTTTTAAAATTACGAGGATGTAGTTCGTATCGCTTTACTTTAGCGACTAGCGATTAAAGGAATCTATTTACTTTCCCTTCTCGTCCCTTATTTTTGTCAATTATATTATAGATAGTCTACTCAGATATATCAGGTTAATAACTAGTTACTTTATTATTAATCGGTAATGATAGGATTACTCTTTGATTTATGACTATTCCTAAATTCCCCACGAAGCGATCATTTATTTTGGATTAAAGCCATAGAGTATATGTAACTTTAATATTAATTTTTGATCGTCAATCATTAGCCGTTAATTATTAATTCATAGTCAGTTATTTAAACTTACCCGGGAACCATTTTGGCGTCATCGGTTTCTATGCACGGCACCAAAACGTAATACATATTACGTCCTCCACGTGCGTACACTCGCGACAGTTTACGTATCGTCGTTCTCCTCCTGGCGTTTTATCAACTTACGTTATTGTAAGACTATAAATAAGTCGACAACGTTCCTCCTCCCCTCCCCCCTTCTTTTACCCTTCGTTCTTTTGGTCTCTTTCTTCCACCACATCTCCTTTTCATCCTCTCCCTCGTTCTCCTCTCTCTCTCTCTCTCTCTATCCTCGCCTCTCTCTTTCTCCACCCTCTCCGCCTCCGTCCGTTTTTTTGGCTCCTGGACCTCCCCCCTTCGACGTCGTGCCTCACCCCGTCTTTCTTTCGCTACGTGGAAGCGTGGCGCGAAACGAAATTACCTAAGCCCCGTCTACGGATCGGTCGAGGGGAGAGGAGGGATGGCTGCATCCCTGCCAAAGACGAGAGTGCACCTTCTAGTTTCCCAGCTCCTCGTGCCCATAGGCGCTGCCATGCGGGGACGCGAGGCGTCCGTGAGATTCACTCTTGGCGTTGAATATTTTTGGAAGAAGGAAAAGGTCCGGAGAGAGGACAGAATTCTTTTTTTTCGTTTAGAATATAAACGATATTGGACATAACTTTTCTTTTTCTTTTTTTTTCTGTTTTTTTTTTTTTTTGTGGGGGCTGACTAAAGTAATTAAGGATTTTTATGGGAAAAAGGAGAGTTTATAGGTGAATAGGTCTTGTAACGTTAAATTTGGGACGTATAAAGAAGTGTGGGCTCGGTATGAAGTTTGAGCGAAGACAGTCACGACGTTCGGTGAAGGCGAATGGTCGTTTTAACACGTCTAACTGAATATGCACGCAAACCCCTCGTAAAAATTTCCTCTTATTAAGAGCATTGCTCCAAGGAACTATAGGTTTCTTCAAAGACTAATGTTTCTCTAAGTCGTCCGAAGTGCTTTTCGATCGTTAGATAGAGAATGTAGACTACTATTAAACTTCCTATTGCATGTGGGTAGCCAAATAAAATCTCACTTCCGCCATCTTATACTTACTTCCTAGATGCTTCAAAGTATTTCCGCATACATCCACAGCAAAATCTATCATAACACTAGACCTACCGAAGCGGTCAAAACGATCGTTTTCTTTCAAAAATCGCTGCATTTCCTAGTCGTGAATTTTTTGAGATTTTCCATCATTCTACCGCAGAGTGTCACTCGTTCTATCGATCCATCATCATCTCTTCCCAATGCCCTTTTCCTTCACAGATACGCGTGCTGTACATACATATGTCCCAAAAGTGTCCGGTAGCTTCAGTATTAACAAAACACGATGGAACAAGCACAAACTCGCTCGTAGACAGAGTCACGTTAAACGTGACGACAAGTTATCCAACACTTCCCAATTCAAAAATGTAATTTTTCATTACGCCTGACCTTGGATGCCAAGGGGAAATAATGGCGTTTCGTGAATGATGCGCTGGACGACCCGAGCTGGGCCAAGAGGAACTATATCGACGCCCATGGTGGATAACGTGGGTGTAGGGGGAAGGTGGGAAGGTTGGGGGGGGAATGCGTATCGTTTTGTCGTGTATTTGCAGTGGTGGCCGTGCCGTACCACTGGCGGAGGGTTATTAAAATAGCCCGTATAGTTCGGCGCCTTCGGCCAGACTCGCCACGCCATCGGAAACGAGAAAAAACCACGTCTTCGTTGCAGCCGCGTCGGCAATACTTCGTTTCTCCTCGCTCGAGGAAATCCATTATCGACCTATCGAACATGGCGGCTCGATCTTCCTGGTCGATTTCAAGTCGATCGCGGGACGATCCGTGGATTGACGGTGATTCTGGCGGATTCCAGCATCGAACATCGAGAACGAAATCGAACTTAATCGGCCACCTTACGTAACGCGGAATTCTATACAGTTTGGAATATTTCCAATTTTTCGTTTCATTTTGCCCGCGCTGATTGTACGTGTATCTTAGGTACATTTGCGATCCTTGCTGAAAGGGCGGACCTGTAAGCTGGGATTTTGGTTTCGCGATGGCCGCCATTCGACTCGCGATAAAGGATATTGGAAGTCTCGAGATCGGAAGATCCTCTTTTATGGCGGAGCTTAGGCTGCTTCTCGTGGAATGAAAACGTGGGATCGGCTGCTACGTAATTCTACTTTATTAATGAGCTCGGACGATCTACTTTGGGGACATATTTAATGGGCGGACTTTAATTTACTGTAACGTTGGGCGATGGCATCTTACTATTGATTATCCGATGACTTGCTCCGTGAATTTATAGACTTCCTTTATAAGTTTCTCCGAGAAGAATACATGCATGATATTTTATATCTTTTATTCGTTTGAAAGTAATATCCTGAATATTGTTTGCGCTTGCCGAGAAAAATTCTTTTCTTCTTCTGGCGTTCTGTAATATTGATGAATCCTTAGTGAACAATGCGTTGTGTATAATGATCATCTTAAAATTACTTTTACACGTGTGCTATCACGTGTTTCGTATACCTTAGGATCCTTAGGATTGGCCACTAGACTTGAGTAGAACCGATGTTACCCTCTTTGGGTCTCGATCGAGATGTAGCTTTTTCGTATCACGTGCAATAGTGATGTACAAATCCTCTGCAACGACCATGAGAATGATGAAGAATCGATGCTCCTCTGATATTTTCAATTACATCTGCTTCTCTTGATTCACGGATACTGGACTTTCTAATGGTCAATAGTATTACAGTCTGCTAGGCATTTCTCTCGATCCTTAGAATCCCTCGCTGCACGGTTGATTGCGCTCGCACAATAATCAGATTTCTGATCGATGCAACCTATTAATGCAAAAACAATTTTAGTGGAACTATATTGGGAATCATATAGAGACACGTGACCATCGAATCGGAGAAGAAATCACCTCTATACAACCGCCATGTGTTGCACGTTACGATTTCAATACGAGAGATGACTAAGTGCATACTCTATGTCCAAATAAATATACCATTAATTTACCCCTCGTTCTAAGTATAAAATCATACACTTTTGCAGTTCACTTCCAAGAACTAAATAATCCGTGAAACGAGTGGCTTTGAGGACATGCCAGGAACGTTGAAATCGAAGACAGTAATTCAAACTAAAATTTTCTACGTGGCAAGTGTTCCATTTAAAGTGAAATAAGACTAGAGTAAAGCGCTGTTTATATTATTAATCTTTGATATAAATCTATAACGATCTAAATCATTACATCCAAAGTAGTTTAACCGTTATTTACGCCAAACGATTATTTTGATTAAAAATAAAGCTAAATAAGATATCCAAATTTGGTAGCTCGTATGTACAAAGAACACTTGGTTTTTCTTACTGTCCTTCGAAAGAAACGTTTTACGCGTCGTTCTTTCACAATGACACTTCGAAGGCGATTCATGAGCGATAAGAGACGCATGTAGTTTTCTGGAATTCATATTGTCGCATGAATATTCATCCGATTCATCCGAGCACATTCAAACCGCAATATTCCGATGATGCTACTCGTGCAGAATGCGTAAACCGACTTTATCCGTAAACTGATAAATCCACTTTGCCCTTCTCGCAGAACCCTGCCAGAGTGTCGATGTAAAAAAAGCGCGGCACAGCTAAAAGTAGGCCGCGCCTGTAACTTTTTCCTCGAGCTTGTCAGTTACCGTTGGACGAGTGAATTTTTAACTTTGCCATCGATAACCCTACGCGGTCCTACGGGTTGCTGGCTCCGATCCTCGTGTATTCCTCGAAAGGAACTTTAAAGGCGGTCGATGCTTTTTTTTCCACAATTTTGATTGTGTTCAGCAACGCACTCTGTGCTAAGCAGAAGAAATTGGGATGTGGAAGCACGAGGTCTGAGTTTCAAATCGTGTTGATAAATTACGTTTTCCTGTTGTTTATGCGAAGAATCTTTGCCAACGTAGCGATCAGTAATGAAATATCACCTTGCTTGTGATGCGTACGTATCCACTGCTCTGTTCGATCTTTATGAATTCATATTTTTCGCGAGGAATTCGATAATCTCATATCGTGAACGCTGCGAGTTTGGTCATGGTAATCACATACTTTACACTTGGCTTCTCGAGCGAGGGTCAAAGTCTCATCCTTTGGAGAATTCATACGCGTGAGAAATGGTGTTCTGCTCTAGAAATAGACCGTGTCCGTAGAACTCTACTAGGAACCTACAAAAATATCTATATATCGCGAGTCGAGGTATAAACTCTGGTTATTAAAATTGCGGATAAACCGACAGGCAGCCTTTTCTCGTTCCCCTCGTAATTTGCATTATTGGTGCTTCCATAAGGAGCTACTTTACAATTTTCAACGATGCGAATTTTAGTAATGCTCGAAAGCTTTTACATTCAAGTAAACTAGACGTTCGAAAAAAGTATCGTCAAGTTTGTTATCTCGGCTTCTAGATGTTCTACGGATAGTCCATGAACGCTCTGATAAATACAATCATGAAAAATTGATTTAACTGGATCATCTAACCGACTTAGTTTACAAAAACCCTATTTTTGCTGAACAGAAAATCACAGTCCTGCTTCTAGAATAAAGAGAATTATTTACAATTCTCACTTGACAGATATACAAAAAGTCTATTAACAACAAAATCGTTGATACCATATATATCCACTTCTATTAAAAATCATTATATAGGGAGCCGTAAAAGTCTTTCAGCAGCTTATCAACATGGTTCAACACACATTTATTTCCTTTCTTGGACAAGAACATTTTAATACCTCGCGAACACATTTTCGAAAATAGTATAGCGCATCCTCTATTATTCTCAACCCTGCATTCATATTCAAAATACCTCTGGAAGTCTTAGCATTCCAGCGGAAAACTCTCCAAAGCAGTAATACCCGCGTCAAACGAAGACGCGTCGGTGATCCTCGTAGAATACCAGAGAGGACTTTTCGAAAACGTAGTTCTGGCGAAACATTTTCCAGCGAATTTCGGGCATCGCTTTCCGCATTCTAAGAGGCAGCGTCCGTCGTTCCTTCGGTCGGGGCACGTACCTCGTGGCGAGCCGAGGAAATGCTGTCGACGGGACGACAAAGCGTCCAGACGGTCGGCCAGACGCTGAAGCATGCAGACGCGAAGAGTAGAGAAAACCCCAAAACACTTGGTGAGAAGAGGGGCGAGAAAAGAGGAGGGCGAAGCCTCGAGTGATGGAGGAGAAGTAACGCGTAATGGAGAGAATAAACGAAACTGCAAACAAAGGAGGCGCCTAAATGCGCGAAGGGCATGGAAAGCGCAATGAGAGAAGATCGAGAAAGGGGAGTGCGGAGGATGGAGTGGAGAGGAGTGGTAAATGGAAAGGGCAGCGCGGGATGGAGATGGTAAATGAAAGGGCGCGCGAAGAGCGCGTCCGGATGCGAACAACGGAGAAGTGCGCGGTGAGTGGCGGGGAAGAAAGAAGCGAGCGAACGCGCAGGTGGAGGAAGAGGTGAAAAAAAAAAGCGGTACAGAATGGAGAGAATAAATGGCAGAGCACAAGAGTGAACAAAGGGGCATGAAAGGAACGGAAGGAGTGGAAGTATCGAGGAATGAATCGGTGAGGGAGACGTACCACCACAGAAAAAAAAATATATATATATATGGAAACAGAAAAAACGAGTGGAGACCGAGGAAAGCGCATCGTAATTTTACACTAGACCGAATCGCGCGAAGCAATTAAAGGGGACAAAAGTGAGGGGGACGAATATAATCCGCGCGAAACGAAAACACCAGTGACACCATACCCGGGGAAAGGTCGATCGAGATAATTAAAACTGGAAGGGTAAATGAATACACAATACCCAGAATGAAATCGAAAGAAAAAGACAAAGATCCACAAAACCGCATGAAAACCTCTCGAGAAACTCACAAAAACTGGCACAATAGGCGAGCACCTCGGTGAACATAAAAAAAAAAAAAACACGAATAAACAAAAAAAAGAAGGGGGCTCCGCAAAGTCAACCGGGCGATCGAAGGAGACCGCAAAAATGAAAAGGGACAAGGAGCGAGCGGCCAAAGGTGTGCGGTAAATCCGTACAGGCCAACCAGAAAGTAGAGGCGGCCGCGAGAGAATAGATCGGGCATGGGAGCTCGAGGAAAACGAAGCGAAGGAGCGAGAGAGGAAGCCGAGGTTGGTGCAGTGAACGCGAAGAGGGGCCAGAGAAGGAGCACGGTGGCCAGAGAAAGGCGAGAAACGCGCGTGGAGACGACGGAGGCGTGCGCGCGTGAGGCGAGAGAGAACAAAGTCGAAGGTGGAACGACGGACGCGCGGAGGTGCCAGAGGCCAGAGCGGGCGCAGGGGGGAGGAGGAAAACGAGAGAGACAAAGAGAGAGAGAGAGAGAGCGAGAAGGAGTATCGAGGGTACGGCGATGAAGAGAAGAGAAACTTGGGGGAAAGGGTGGAACGTGCGAAGCCGAGCCAACGAGCGGCGGAAACGAGGGGGCGGGAGGAGGAGGAGGGGTGGAGAGAGAAGAAAGAGGGAAGAAGCGTCGGAGGGAGAGAAAGACACAGGAGTACGCTCAGTACGCGCCGAGATTCTCCGCGGAAATGCCATTGAGCGGGCCGAAACTGGGAATATTAATGCGCTTATAAATAAACCGGGGGAAAAATCCAGCGAGGCACGAGTCGGCGCTGCTTCTCTGTCGCCCCGCGTGGCCCACGGTAACGGTCGACCGCCAGAAATCGCGGCGCGTTGCCGGACGATCGAGTTCGCTCCTTCCTGCACGCTGCTTCGGGATATTCGCTCTGCGGTAATGCGGCTGCCGCGATCTCGTTCGATTTCTGTCACTCGCGATTCTTATCTCCACTCCATTTGCGCCACTCGTGATTTTTGCCTCTCGTGATTTCCGCCACTCGTGATTTTTGCCTCTCGTGCTTTCCGCCACTTGTGATTTTTTACGCGATCTCCATTCTCCGCTCTCTCTTTTTTTTTTTTTTCTTTTTTTCTCGACAGTGGCTGCGAATCGCTTCCGAAATCCACAGTGACGACGCCTACTCGGAATCGCGCCACGAATGGTTTAGTGACCCTGGTATTGGCGCGATTTTGGCCAATTAACGTTTCTCCCGCGACTTCCGCATTTTCACCAGTGCTGTTTCTCCGCCGCTCTCGAAGACTATAGTGATGACTATTCCGTGGAAATCATATCGTGAACCGTTCAGTGCCTCTATACTCGCTAGCGACTTCTGCGAATTAGCACTTGAATTTTATTTGAAAGCTCGTAAAACCACGGTTTCCACGAAGCCTAGAACGTCGAACTCTCTCGCGATTTCCGTATTTCTGCTGCTGCTCTCTTTTTATCCTCTCTGAAACCTACTATGAGGATTGTTTATTGTGCCATGAATGGTTAGGAGTGTGATACATTCGTGAATTGTATCAGGAACTTGTCCTATTTCGCAACTTTACAAAATGACCGTGTCATTGTGGCACTGAACACGTGTTTTGAAGACCTTGTACTAATAATCCTTTATAAGTAATCGTGCTACGTAGACGAGAAATCGGGAGTCTTTATTTTTCATCGAGATTTCGAGAATTCAGGCCTTTGCCCGATATAATTCCAAAATTTAGCGTAGATCTCGCTTCGTCCTTCACCAATAACCTCATTGGTGGTTTGACAGCACGTGATTCGCACTACTCGTCCGTAGCATCATCGACGGCTTGAAATTTGCTTGCTTTTTTTCCTTTCGAACCGATAAAATCCCTTCTTGTTGATCCGGAATCTCGCGCGACTTCCGGCTTATCGCGTTTTCGCCCGACGACCTGTAACGAAAGAACGTCAGAGTTTCAATCCTTTTCGGTGTAACGATGTGCAAAACAGTGAAGTAATCCAGGAGGGAAAAACGAGAGTGAGGAAAAAGGTGGTGACGCTCGAGTTAACGCTGCGACACGAGCAGCAAGACCTTTATCGTGATACCGAAAGGGAAATGTTTATGCAATTTTCCCTCTCTCGAGGCATAATCGGTTGTGGTACTTAATCGACCCATCCGCTCGAAATTCTGCACAGACGAACTAGCTTTGAAAGCATTCGTCGTCGGCGCAAAGCGCTTGGTATCCTTATTCGTACGAGTGAGACTAAGAGTTCGCGAATGACGAATAGTTGGGCGCCGATCGCGAGTGATCTATGCTACCACGATGTAGGAATTAAGCGATATTTGTCAGCTATACGTCCGCCGAATGGCATTAATAATATGTGAGACACTGACAAATACTCCCCTAAATACAAGACGATCCTATAACGGAATGCTCCTCTTCGGTTTCGCTTCATGAAATCTGGCTTTAAATATCAAATTAATTTATTCCGATAATTAAAGTCTGCCAGTCTGGTTATTTCGTAACCATTGCTCCCCCTCGAGACTCTTTCCCTTTTTTTTTTTCTGCGTGGCAGAGCTGCAGACTCCTCTTGCACAGCATAGGAAACGTGTAATTACGAATGAAGTGGGTCGCCTAGATGCTATTAACGTGCTTGCTTTATGGGTGGCATCGATAAAAAGAGGCGTAGAGAGAAAGATTAATATATATATATAGAACGAGCATACGCGCTTCCTGAGAGTCTTCGGTCTTTTTATCCGTCAGTCCCACGTGCCGCTCTTCTGCCCCTTAAAAAAAACTTGCGTTTTGCTTGGCTGAAGCTCGTCTATTCCGAGTCTCGTGTATTCCTTTCGTTCTTTCCGACTCTTTCATACGGTCGAGGTCTTCTTTCCCCTCCCTTTTTCTTTCCTTTTTTTTTTCTAACGTGAAAAGGATGGACACTTGTGCGAAGAGCTACGGAAATTTTAATTAGCAAGCAAGTGCGCGGGGTAAAGTATACCCTGGCAAAGATTGCGTGTAAACCAGCAGTGGGGCTCGTTATGTGACGGTGGTACTTAAGCGCAGTGAGTGTTTTACCCTCGCTACACGGTCTTGTCTAATCAGCGCGACGCGCGTACGACCATTACAGCTAATCACCAGCCACCGTCGGCGCCACTCAGAATCGAGATTTATGGACGACGAGTGAGTAGAAAAAGAATTGATTACCCTCCCTGATAACGAAGACAGTTTTCGATCTTTATGCACGCTCGTTTCCTCCAGTTTTCGAACAGATTGTCAGGAGTACACTCTAGGCAATATTTTAACGCGCTTGAAATTATTATAAGTGATTTAGTAGGATTTTTATAAGATTTCTTGGACGAGAAGGCGCTGTTCGTGGATGTCAAAAGCTGAGGATTATCGCGTTTGAGGATAGTTTGGGATTGGACGTGGACGAATCGAGGAATTATACCGTCCTTAGTACTTTTCGAACAGCCCTTTCGTGCATGTATATTCGAAACATCCAACGACTTCCGTTTCGAGTATAACACAACCAATGTTCACTGTTCTTTTTTTGGACCAACTGACCTGACTCACGGTGAGAATTTCTGCGCGCGTACGTAAGCACGTACGATTGCCAATAGTGACCGGTACCTGTGCCCGTACCACATGTTGTTTGTGCCATTTTTCCGCTCGTGTGCACCTTGCGAGATCCTTCAAGTTCGCGAAATATGATTTACGATCGAGTGGCTTGTCTTCTCGCTTTAATCCGGCGTTATTATCCGTCGGGAGTCTTACGTCTTATTCTTCGAGCATCGATCTTAACACTCAACCTACCGGCCACTTTCTGGATATATCTATGTATACCGCGTATATCCTTAAAGAAAAAGGGTATTGAGAAGATACGTCGATAGATCGATAGAATGATTCACACTTTACAGTGGTCAATCTGAAAAAATATAACTTTATATTTATATTACTATTATATTTGTACATTTATAATACTTTATATAACTCAACAAATCTTACTAGGTTTACGAGGTACATTTTCTAAAAAATTTCTTTTGGAAAACGAATGCGATTTTTTTTACAAAACGACTAACCGGACATTTTAACCGCTTTGATGGGTTTAGTGTTAAGGCTCGAGTTGGTTCAGCAGCGTTGTAAAAATAGTCGCAGCAGGACGATACGAAGATCGTTAGGTTCGTCAACCAAGGAAGGGATAACTAACGGCGTGCCATCGTTGAAGATTTAGGACAATAAGACATAGTCGAGATCACAGGTTGGAAACGGTCTGCGGGTGGAAAAATAAACTGGAAACGCCCTGCTTCATTGGCCGGCCGATTAATTATATCCGCGCCCTCCGCGAAACGATAATTTTGGCCTCCTTTCCTTCGAATTTCATCGCTTGCCGCCGCTGCATCAGCTCCTTTTTCCCGTGAAAATATACACAGCCAGATAAAATGCGTCTACAGAGAGGTATTTACAATGGCGAGTCGACACTGAATTCGGACCTTTGTTTCGCGTGAATAAATTGGCGAGTAATCATTCGCGGGCGAACGGCAGAGCAGGATTAAAAAGCGAGGAAAGGGACTCGGGGTCTCGTTATATTTTGCTTTTATCCAGTCGCGAAAAACACGCGGCGAGTTTCGTAATACCAATTATTTCGCAATGGCGCTGTAAACTTACGTGCAATTTGCTAAAAAAAAAAAAAAATAATCTGCGAAAGTCAGTGTTAAATACAACGAGTGATATTCCGTCCTAATATGGAATCCTTATACGTGCATTGATCTATAATATATCTTTTATACATCTTTGTGTATAAAGACGTTCAGTGCAATGCACTTATGGAAAACCGCGCACGCGAGACATTTTTAAATATTTGTTAATGGGCGAATCTCCAGTATAGCGAGGATAAATAAAGATGAAGAATGAAAATCTATATATCGATGGACATTTGTTAAATGAACGAGGGTTTAATTAGTTCCTTCGATGTCGATCGCAATATCCGTGATCATAGACGATAATTCAACCGAATGTGGGGATAAATTGATCCGAGAACTAAATACCGCGTACTTTGTAACACACGATTGTACTCTTAACGAGCCTCCATTCGCTCACTTTTAACAATCCTCCATCCGGTATCAAATCGTGATAGGTGGAGTATTATTAAAAGTGTGCGAATAGATCCTCGTTAGGGCCATAATCGTGCGTTAGAAACTGACAAAGAGCAAATAGGATTACGATAGGATTACGATTAGTTAGGATTACGATACCGATATCGTGTACCTTGTACAACGCTCTGCAGCTTCCTACGAATGCGTAAAGTTGCATTATTCTAGAGATAGGCGGAGCAGCGGCATTAATAGCCACGCGTATTTAGAAACGGCACTGAATGATCTAGCGTATTCCTCGCGTGTACTTTGGTAGACGAAATAAACCGTCCGCACGGATCGCGGTAGTAGCAGGGAGAACCTATAATAGACTCCAAACTAACCGATATTTAACGAGAAATCTGCCGGTTTATCCACCGCGACTGTTTACGATTGGGATCGCTGCTTGCATGTTACGGACGTAGCTATTGATTTATAGTAAGCAGCCGAGCTTGTTGCAGATGCGCTGCTTGTTCCGTGCTAACTTATCGGACCACTTTCGATTGTTGTGTCTCGTATCAGAGGTTTGTCATTTTGCTCTCATGGATCGATCAAAGGAGTGAGAATACGTCGGTGTGAGGTTCGCTCGTCAGATTTCATTTTCTTCAAATTATAATCTACTTATATTGGTATATTTTCAGCTTTGGCGTTCGTTTATATTGTCTAAGGCACCGTGGATTTGGGGCTTTGAACATTTTTTACAATAGACTCTTTTTAAAGTTGTTGTCTGAGCTTGATATTGGTACTGAAAGTCATTGATTAACGAAATTAATTAATAAAAAGATCGGTACACGCGACTCTTCTATAAACGACAGTTCGAGAAATTGACTCCAAAGGACATCAAGTGCAATCGCGCGGGAATTGGAAAATCAAGAAAATTTCAGGAAGACAAAATGAACGTTTTAGGAGAAGTATCCAAAAAACAAGAACATTGTTGTTTCATATACTTAATAGGAGGTTATCTAGGAAGATCCACATGATGAAAAGGACTCAAAATGAAGCACAACGTAAAAGTGAAAATTTCGTCGATCACTTTCTATAAGACTTTCAGACTTTCCTATAAGACTGATCTTGAACTATAAAACCCAATATCCACAAATCGCAATATTGGAAATCACAAATAAACAAGGGGCTGAAGGTAAAACCAAGTATGGTATACAATACCGTTCACATTTACGTGAAACAAAGTGTTGTGAAAAGAGAGAAATCTTAAACACATTGCGATAAAAAACATCGTATTTGTTTTATCGACCCATGTTACCGCCGATACTCAAGTTATGTTACAAAATACACAGAGGATGATCGAACGGATTTCTTAAAAGCGCAGTCTCAATATCTAAAAATAAAAGGGAAGCCGAAAGAGCTTACACGTGCACGATCATAGAAAAGCATCGACAGCGAACAATACTCTGTCGAGGTTACAAGATTCACGAAAAAAGGAACTATGGACTCTCGCATATAAAATTCCTGGAATTTCATAGCGATTATGAATGCAATTCTCCTCAAAATTGACATCCTCCGCGATGTTACCCGATCATTCTATCCGACTTATGCAAAGCGGCCCTAACAATCGACCATTGCAATCCTCTTTTGATCGAGGAAATCATTGGAACGACGATATTTACACAAAGCATTATAACAAAATATACAACAGCAATACCGCGTCGAGTCGCGCTCGATACACGATCAATAATCAAAAACCGTGTTTCGTCATAAGCGACTTCTGCTTTTCCATGTGACATATAATACATACCCATACCATAAGTGTGGCCATTTGGAATCCACCTTAAACAGTACATAATACACCAAATGATCCTAGCAGCTGGAGAGAAGAATTGATCAAAAAAAAAAAAAAAAAAAAAAGAATCGCCATGCTGAAGAATTCCTCGAAGCAGGCGGCGGGAGATCCGCCAGGTTCCGGAAGTCCCGGCCCCAGCAGCCCGATGGCCGTGGAGACGACGCCAAGGCCGCGGAAGAAACTGTCCTTCAAGGAGCCTGAGATCTTCAATTACCTGAAGATGAAGAAACCATTCTCGAGGCCAAAGCCGCCGCCGCTGCAGCTCGCGCGGCCCACGCCGAGCGTCGACTTCAGCTTCGATGAGAACCCCTTCGAGGAGGAGAACGATGACCTCGACGAGCTCGAGGTAAAGCCGCGTTTTACGCTCCTCACGGCTCTCCGCGAGGTACGATTCTCTCTCCTGCGTGTCCTCATCGCGAGGCATCGCTTTGCCATGTCGGGGTACTCGATGGATTCGTAGGAAGTCGAGGGATTATAGGCGCGCTTATTGTTCGATAATACGAGTACCTGCTTCTCTTCCCCTTGCTCAAGGTCATTGGCGAGTGATTCGAAATGAACGTGCTTTTGTTGTTTTTTCCTCGTTTGGGATGTTTTGCACTTGATGCGCAGATGCGATTGCACTTATCTTTTCCTGTAACGAATAAATAGCGTTGTAATGCTGATATTCGTGTTATGACAAGGTAAGGTTGTTAAGATGTTGTAGAATTTAGCTTTGATATTGAGCGATATAATGGTTTGATTGCTAAACTCCAAGTCGCTCTCGCGGCACGAATAAGATACGAGATTATGAAAATTCATTTTCATTGGTACCTTCCATTGGTTCCTTGGTACCGGCTCGATCGTTGATTGTTAAGAAATATTTTCTTTACCTTGACAACTAGATGTTCGATGATTTCGACTAATTTGACTACATCGTTCAAATCAGATTAACGCTTCAGGTATAGTTTATCTGTTACTTAATAATAATTATTTAAGAAAGCGAGATTAGTGAGCAGAGATAGTAAGATAGCTGAATTTAATTAGAGTCAAGCGATGAGGGTGGTGAGAACAGTAGGACAAGCTTTCGAGGTGTGCCATAAATTAAGTATAAACAACGCTACGGAGGATAGAGAACGAGGGGAGAAGGAACGGGACCATGGTGAGAATCATCGTGACATTTACGAGGACCAAGATGAGATCCCTAATGAGCAGTCCCAACCATCGCCATCTTCGGTCCACAAAGGTCAGTGTCATTATTTCCTTCGCAAGATTTCACGAAGATTTTCCTAAACCCTCCTCGTGGTCCACGTGCTTTCCAGTCCAAGTGATTATTTATTAGTAAAAAAAATTAAATTTCGAAGAAAAACAATCGAGAGGTACTTGATTAGTAGAAGCAGATTCCACGGATGATCACGAATGGCATCATTAGGCTGGAAAGGGTTAAAGAGCATTTTTCCTTTGATTCTATAGCCAAAAATAATACTACTCTAGTTAGGCTCGAAATCAGTTTCTATAAACCAGCAAATCATTTTAGTCGATTCCTTGAAATCCTCACACGTTGAAACGTTGGAATGTAAATGTAGCAATTATTTCGATCGCATTTCAGATATATCGCTGTTAGGGGATACCGAGGATTCGGTTCCAGAACAAACCTCCGTACCCTGTCTTCTTAGGTCTCACGACATACCGGCGACCACAGCTTCTACCTCGCCCATCAGACAGTCTCCGTCGGTGAGTTGCCAGTGCCAGTAACCATTATGAGCAAAAAGTCCAGTAATTGCTTAAGATTCAATATTTAATGCAATCGATTTGCGTATCGATAATCGTCAACTCTGATTATAATCTTATATCTTATACTTATACTTATATAGTTTGTTGCGGTCCAATTATAATTTTACTCAAGCGCTGATCGCCAGGATATTACAGATTCACATTTTCTATCCTCTTCCATACTTAACCCTCTAATGCCTACATTTTGTATCGTCGCGCAAAAATTCGTATAATCGAAGAACGCTGATAATAACTCTGTATTCAAATATTGGCTATTGGAATACCGTCACTTGATACACTTGCTAAACAGTTATGCAGTTATGCAGCTAGGCAGTTATGCAAAATAAAAAGTCAGTGTATTAAGCGTTGTATACGATTAAGGATGAAGTTGGGAATTAGAGGGTTAAGGAAACGTGCGTAGAAAACATATGAGACACCCGTTTCTTGCTAAAGCACGTCAACCGAGTTTCATAATCGTAAGTTACGGTGGCTTACACGTGAAAATGATCGTACAGGGCACGGTGACCTCCGACTGCGGAGGTTTACTGGTTGGGGGGGAATTAACGGCTCTCAAGCACGAAATCCAGCTGCTGAGGGAGCGACTGGAGCAACAGAGTCAGCAAACCAGAGCAGCCGTAGCCCACGCGAGACTTCTTCAAGATCAGCTCGCAGCCGAAACGGCGGCACGCGTCGAAGCTCAAGTAAGAATGTTTCCATGTGTTCAGTTTTATACGAAAAAAAAATTGTTTTTATGTTCAGCGCTTCAATTGATTTTAACGTCGTTTGCGAAATAAAAGGAATTAATCATTTCATACGACGACTCAGTGTGTAATTTTATATATATTTTTAAATCGAGTTGTGATTACATATAAATAAATAAGATATACGAATGTGTATATCGAGATTCTTATCTCGAAATTTCTGAATCTTTTCAGTATAGATCAGTTATCGGAAAAGTCATTGGTCAAAGGAGCCAAATGTCAGCATAACAATATCTGTTTTTTTTGATAGCCAAATTTGCAAGAAATCTGTTGTAGAACAATTGGGAACCAATAATATATGTCTTTCTCCTCCACTACAATGTCAAACTTGTAAACTCGTAACGTTTTAAAAGATGATTCCCGTGGAGGTCTTCGCGCCATTTCTTCTCTACAGAGTCACTCAACAATATGACAGAGAGGTGTAAAAAGCCCATTTCACAAAACTCACCTTCATAAAACTCAAATATCCTATATAAATTTCAAGTAAAGAACTCATTACGCACGAACTCTATGTTTTACAAAACGAGCCCATACTTTTTTAAACACTACAATATTATCATCGACGATCAAAAAGTGTACTCAATCCACCAACTCCGAACAATCGACTTTCCGATTTTAACCACAGAATAGAAAAAGAAACGACACACTCATCGCGATTAACGATAATCCTGTGTATCCATAAAAACTATTTTTCATCGTAAAAATATAACGTGGCACATAGTCAGTAGTCGCGATAGAGCCCGGTCTGGTCGCATCGAGAGTTGCTCACCGTGCACCATTGCAAACGTGTTAAGGCCAGGACGCATCAGTTGCTGGTGCAGAACAAGGAGCTGCTGGAGCACATAGGCGCACTGGTGGGTCACCTGAGGGAGCAGGAACGCCTGAGCAGCGGGCACGTAACCTCGCAGTCGCAGATGACCGGTGGCACGACGATGCAGCAAACGCCAACCGTCTCGGACCTGTCGAACCTCGGCCAGGTAACGCTCTACCGAATACCATGACACGAGTGCCCAACAGCCGGGGAGTTGCCTGCCTACCGACGTTGCATCTCGATTAACGTTTAACAAGTGTATTTTGTATCTTCTTTATATCGTAACGCCTTTTTGTACCGACACCCTTTTTTTAACTTCTTAATAAACCGATTGACATACACCTTTATGTTTTGCACCCACCGCCGCGCGATCGGTATGCACACCGAGAGCGCGCCTACCCCTCCTGCACTAACGCTAGAAACTCTGGGATGCTTTTGTGCTGCGAGATCGAAGCAGGGGTTTTTTTTTCTCCTTTTTTTCATCCATGAACAGAGGTAGGAGTTAATGCTCGGAGTTTTAAGAACCGCGAATGCGCTAGGGTATATGTTTGGATAGGAATATAGAAAGGAGATAATTTGGCGTTACGTATATATATATATATATTTTTTTTTTAATTAGTTTTTCGAGTTGTCGAATAATCATATGTCGTTCCTCAGGATAACTTCTCTCAAACCGGCTGAATATCCTTGAAAATAACGAGCTTTCTTTTTAATCGACAGCTTGCGTACCGTTCACTTCTGTATTACAAGCTTTGGGAATAAGCATGCAAAGAACATGCATGATCCCCGTTAAAGAGGGGAGGTATTTCAATCAATGAAGCGTATAAATGCTTGAGACGATTATTTAAAACGAATACCAATCGATCTAGTCTTATCATTTTTCCATAGGCCTACGTGCCTGGCCGATACTTAGGAACGTTCGAACATTTAATCCTGTTGCTTGCCTATCAAAAATTCGACTTGACTTCTCATCGAATAAGTTATTCCAGAAATTTGAGCGGTAGTGTATCTTGCGAATCGGCCTCGCGACGCATCGACGATAAGCGTGGGATGGCACGACGACGTTAATCGTTTCGATTGCCAGATACAATTTTGACGAAAGGCCAACCCGCAAGCGCCAGCGAAACTCTGACGATGCGACGAACCCCGCTGGCGCTTTATCCTCTAACACTCCGCCCTCGTACGTGTGCACCTCGTCGTGTTCCGTACATTGCACGAACGAACTACGATCGTGAAACACTAAAACCACTGAAACGCCCGGACAATCCTTCCGCGAGTTCTTATGAAAATCCCAAAAATTCGTGACGCTGCACTTTCCATGAGTTTCCTCTCGTTTCATCTAAATACACGATTTATTCGATGGACGTATTTACCTTTTCTCTCTACCTCGTTTTTATCGTTCTTGACATTAGGTATATCAGTTGTATTCGTATTATACGATGTTGATGCTGGGATAGTGGGCGTAGTTTTAGCATTGAAAATATCTATGAAAGTAAGAGGAAACGAGATACTTTGCACATCCGGTTAACGCGTTTGGATCGAAATGTTCGAGGATTGTCGGTGCACAAACGACACGCGATCGTCGGGTATCTCCTATTTGGAGCACTTAACTTTCCTCGCTTTTAGAATACCCGAGCGTATTAACGCGTTTGATGTTGTTTGCACAAAATTTAACGGATTGGGTACGAATATCGATGTTACTCAAAACCTCGGTTTATCACAAAAGATCATCGCGTTGGCTTAAGTAATGGAAACAACCTTATATGTGTATCCTTCCAGAAAGAAGTTTGTATGATTTGTTTGAGATCCGTAAAATGCTTATGACTTACACAATTTGCACCGAGTTGGTCGACAGGAAGATTAATACCGACGTTAAAGCTACGCTGCTAATCCAATAATTGTGCTGAGCACCAGTGTGACCGTGTTGTCTGACAGGTCTTCGCACGGGATTTTGGAGTTTTCGCTGCCAACAAGTGCTAGGTAATAACGCTGAGTAATAAACTTTAACCATACCAAACGTTCTCCCGACCATCGCAAAAATTCCATTTTTTGTATCCTCTCGAATGGCCGTCCGCTCGTGATTTCTCGCTTGCGAAATGTACCTTTTTTTGCTATATACAAAGATAAAATCGCTCAGTCTCTGACTTGAGGCGATACTAACGTAAAATCCAAACATCAGAAATGCATAAACAAATGAAAGAATTGGTAGCTCAAACGAGCTTTTCAACGCGGATACGCATATTCTACTCATAAAAATACTCGATAAAGAAATATATCAGAATTTCATAGACAGCACTATTACATCCTTCGTGTCCCGTCAATAATAGTACTTTATCGAATTGCTCGTATTACAAATCATAACTAATGTCAAACATTACACATAGAACGTACGAATAATTATACCAGCCTACTCATCACTCGGTAAAAAAAAAAGATCGCGCATAAGCCGATCGTCGTAAAAATATCTCTCAAGATTGTCAGACGTGAAAAAAAAAACTTTCCAAAAGTATAAACCCATCGAGCGAGAACGGAGTTTGGTTTGCAAAGGCAATACTTTCATTCGAGTAGAACATTAAAAGGAAAAGCCTCAGTAACCATTTCCTCTGGGCCAGTGCCAACGTACCGGTGGACAAAGCTCGCCATGGGAATTGGATCCACCCACGTTCGCATACGGTGCTTACCCCGGGGAGACACTTTATCCCGGGGGCATCAACGCCATGGGTATTCAAGGAAACGGTAATTCCACGGATCAGCTGCACTTCCAGAACCAGCTCTTGGAGAGGCTTCACAACATAAGTCCTTATCAGCCTCAGAGGTCCCCGTATGCCACTCCATCGCCCTACGCCATGGGACCGACTCTCCTCCTACCTCCGAGCAATAGACCATCCGTAAGTAACCTTCTTTGGCATCCACGAGGGAAGCGCATCGCACGAGAAACCGATTTTATTCTGCCCCCGCGGACTCGATCATGACTAATATTTCAAGGCGCAGTAGCATCTTGTAAGGGTCCAACGCGTGAATGAAGAACAGAAATCAATATTGCAGGCAGAAATGGTAGATATTACGTGCGTCATGGGAATCGCGAATTGTACTGGAGGAAGATAGTGAAAGATGTATAGTAGACTAATATTTCAAGGCGACGTGATTTTTGTTATTATTTCGTTCAAGTCGTTGCTGTCTTTTCTTGAAATTTGATCTTCGATCAATCCAAGCGGTCTTTTAAAGAGATTGATTTCCATCTTGTAGCAAATTTATATCGGGTGTCGTGCGTTTCGGTGAGGCTAGATCGAATAGTTGCGTTTGTCGTGAAAAATGTGATGATGTTTGTACATGTTTAAATCTCTTATTGAAATTTTAGTAATGACCTGGTCAGCATGAAGTAGATGACGGAACGTTAGTTGTATTCCCCTAGTCTCTGTTCTTTAGGTTCTGTTTGGGAATTTGTTTTCCTCCTTTTATTTTTCCTATTTCCTTTATTCTCGTACTTCTCGCCCAGATAAAGAGCAGACAAAAGCCAATGACAGTATGAGAGATACTTTACACTTCCTCGTTTAATCTACAGCACTCTATCCCCTTCTAATGAACATCACTGATGCACAAAACGATTTTAGATGACGAATAAAAACGATACGCGGATAATGATTCTGATAAGGTCCTGCTCACTCCTTTAGACGAGTCTCTACTACCTCCTTATCTATTAGAATATACTTCTACATACATTTCCTATACTTTTTATACCATTCACTTGTCCTATACCATAAGGAAGAAGGATATCGAAACCGAGATTTAAGTCGAGCTTATCATCCACATTGTTTTCTCTTTTCTATCCTATATTTTCCAAACCAACTCCTCCTTCCTTCCTACAATATCAACGAACACCAGGGCGCGAATCTCGCACGATCTAGGAAAAAACTCTCATCCCCGTCCGCGGAAAGAGAATGAAACGCGCGTGCACCGCGCTTCCCCGCGCCTATCCTCTATTCACCAAATGTCGAAATTCAATCCCTCAAATTCGCAGCACTCGGCCCAACTGTCGCCAGGCTCGATGTCCCTGCGAGTTTCTCAGCCGAACAGCTTCTCCTCGTCGCCAGTGATGAGCCACAAATTGGACGGGTACGGTGCCATCGCCGAGCCGCAGGACGGCCAGGCCGCCTTCATCAAGCCGCTGCCCTGCACCAACGACAGGAGCACCGTGCAATCCTCCGTGGAGGCCAAAGCCAAGCAGACGAACTTCCACGACGAGATACCGCCGATAGTCCTGGACCCACCGCCGCAGGGCAAACGCACGGAGGCCGGGAGCAAGCAGGTGTCCAATGCCAAGCAGAGTGCGCCTGCGCAGGCGGTGGACAGCAGAGCGGCCCAAGGCCAGAAGAATCTGGCCACCATCCTCAGAACGCCAGGACCACCTCCTTCAAGGACGACGAGCGCGAGGCTACCTTCTCGAAGTGATCTGATGTGCGAAGTGCAACGGACTACCTGGGCACGGCACACGACCAAGTAGATGTTTCCATCCCGCGGTTTTGATTGGTTTTTACGACAGAGGGGTGTAAAACGAGGGTGGAGGGAGAGGGGGTTGAAGAGTCTGGGAGTACCAGGGTTATGATGATGCAGGAAGTGGGATGGATTATGTGGATGTTAGTTATGGTGAAGATCGTTTGGGAGAGACGGAAGTGGAGTTTTCATCCTGCAGTTTTGGTTGATCTTCGTGTTGGTGTGTATGAAGGTGAAGGATGGAGAGGTAGAGAAAGCTCGAGGAACCTGAGAATTCCAGGGTTTGATAGACGAACAAAGTGCGATGGATTACTTGGAAGCGACCCATGGCCGAGTAGATGATTTATTGGTTCTTGGATTTTGTAGTTTTGGTTGGCCTTCGCGTGAAAGGGGGAAAGACGGATGTGGGACTCTTGAGGATGCTTTAAAAAATTCTAAGATCGCGAGCATTGAAGAACAATCAACGCAAATGTTTTGACGCGTTGAACATTCAATGCATTGGGCGTCAAATTGGCCGAGTAGACAATCTTGTAAATCTAAGAAACGTTCAATCGAGGAGACGCTTGCGAACGACTGCGTCGATTCTCATGAAGGACTGCGATACAATTTCAGCGTAATTGTAACACGCGAAATTTAGGACTTGCCAATCCGTTTTCTCAAGAATCTCATCTTCGATGAAGCCACAAACGCGGTTCATCGGTGGCCGTAATCCTGCGAGCTTCTTCGATTATAAACGATCGAGAGAACGCGAAAGAGAGACGCGAGGTGAATTTGTACGTGTACCTTTTTTTCTTCGTTAGGAGTAATCCCGATGGATTGTTCATAGAAACTGGAATGTTAGTCCCGTACAAAATAAGAGAGAAAGTAATCCCAGTCTCGATCGCGCTCCGTAATATCCTTCTCGTGCACGACTGGGGCGAATTCTGGCGGGTAAGTCGTGTTAAAGACATGCACGCGATAATATCATTTGCATCGGGGCAAATGGAGAAGCCGTGATACGGCAGCAAGCGTCTCGCTATTCGTGTACTCGGTGAATTATAATTCGCTGTTCGAGCGGCGAATCGTGCCAAAAGTAGCCGCCGTTAGGAAAGGAATTATTTTCATTATATTTTTAAGTGATGTAAATAAAACTATGTGTGATCATTTTTTTGATCTACAAAACGTGTATGACGAATCAAGGTATAACATTATATTATTTTCCTACACCAAATCAGTGCCTGGTTCGAAACACCTCGATCCCCCGAGGATTGAACTTGGTACAGTTCTTTCCTTAATCCAACTTATCCTACTTATAACATATATTAGTTAACGTGCACATCAATTTAATATGTAAATATATATGCTCGTTAAGACCACGTTAATTATATATTACAGGCATCATTTCGAGCCTGAAGATAGTTTAGAGCAACTCGTTCTGCTTTCATTCGCTGAATCGTCGGAGTTTTAATTCTCTCGTGTATCGTGCACAAAGCACAAAGGTTAATCGCCGTTAAGAGACCGATCTGCCGCTGAAAAAGGCGATGCACTTTCTATCGCATTAGCTAACGAGATTAATTGGCTGCTGATATAAATCACCGGACCTTTCATGCTGATGATGTACGACCACTAGTGGCGTGCAACTGAATTCGTGCTGACACCTTTTAGCACTCACAAATTAATAATGTGACAAAGCTCATTACAGCGAATGTGCCTTTACTTTTCCACTGCTTTGTCAAGCAGTAGAGAATCGAGCAGTGTCAAGACCGGAGCACTTCTCCTCGCAACTACTTTCTCGGCTCTTCTTGTTTTCGTTTAATATCCTGGTTTGAACACTTTGCGGTCCAAGATATTTCATTCGCATTAGACCGGTTAATCTGGGTTGTAGGTGATATCGAAGTCGTGATTCTAAACAAATTGTGGAGCATCGAAATAAACTCTTAAAGGTCCACTTTTGATAGTCAGAAATAGAAGTAGCGGGGAGTTTAATTGCTTTACGTATATAATCATTGTTTAACACCGATGGCTATGGCTAGAATGTCGATAGGTACGTAACAGCGGAGAGTCGAAAAATACTTTAAATGTCCGCGCGAATCTTCGTTGCATTGGACAGAAATCCAATAGCTAAGCCTTGGCTGCACAAGAATAAAAAGTGAGGATCTTGAAAGAAAATTTCCGTGTAATTTCCTGCAAAGTCGGCGCTAATTTTTTCCGGTGAAAGAAAAATATTGGAAGGTCCAAGTCGTTTATCGGAAAGTAGGAAATCAAGTAAAATTGTGGGGGAGCGGTAAGGGAATATGGATAGTCGTAAAGATGAAAATCTTGCGGAGAGTTCACAACAACCAGAGGCGATCAAGACGGATGAGAAAACACCTGGAATTCTACGATCGGAAGGCGCTGTCCGGAATCCTCGATCAAGGATAACGTCACCCTCGTTATCACCAAATGAGGTATCGTTTTGGTCAGCTAACAATTTTATCGTGCATATTTCTTTCACTTATTGGCGCCAAAAGAAACAAAGTAATCGAAGTTATCTTCGGAGAAAGGCATGTAGTGAAGAATAGGCCGACGAAGATCAGTTTCTAGATGTACAGTCAGATTATCTTAAATAAGCGTTCAATTTTCCTAACCGCGGATTGATAAAGTGTTAACTATAATTTAAAAATAATGAAGTCTTTCGTTCTGTAGAAATCTCTAATCTGCTTGATTCTCCAATGAGTGTTAGATGTATATTGATATAGTGCGTGTGATTATCGTGGATAATAATGTACAATGCTGAGAATCGAGGAATAGAATAAATAACAACAAATGCAAGTTACACGATTCAAAAATTGGTCTTTAATATGAATAGCTTGAAAATTCCTTGCGAACATCGATTCATCGAGTATCGAAATATTTTAGTATTTTTGCCTCGCGCGTTTTTGTCAATTCTGTGAATAAGATATAATCCCAAAATAATATAATGAACATACATATTACGATGAGACACATAAATCAATTACATTCAGAACGTGCTTTGAAAAACCACTATTAGAATAATTTGCATAATTCTAGCAGTGCACGTCAATCTTAGAGTGTAAATGGTGTCTGACGCAAATTAAATGGCGCCGCTTTTTTATCACGCTATCTTTCATCTTGCTTTATTACTGCCAATGGAAGACGAATGCGTAACATAATTAAATGGCATATACGATTGTTAGCATATTCAATATAGCCGCACAGGATGCATTAATGGCTATCAGAAGACCGTATACCTGGTATTAATTGCGAAAGAGCTATTGAAGAACAATGTCCTTGACCACAAAGTAAAATTACACTGACAATTACATGTCCCGCCCCACGTTAATTAAAATCTCGTCAACGACTGTCGATCCTCTTCGTGCTAACCGCAGGGAATTAATATTCTAGTTACTCTTTACATTTTCTACAGCCGAGATGCTTACTATAAAAACCGGGATGCTTAAAATAGTTTACTAAACTTTTGTACGTTTTTGAATGTAGTTACATACAGTTGGATAATACAATTATCAATGTACGTTACATAATATTTAGTTGTCATCGATATTGCAAAATCCATGGAAATATATTTATTAAGAAGTATTATTCTTTAGAAAACTAAATATATATAACATGCGAAGTATTGATATTTGCTTTATATTTAGTTCCATTTATTTTCATTATATATTAAATTAATATATGTTTATATTTATTTTATCACATTTATTGATTATCATTTATATTTATTTGTACTACGCGTTTGCCGAGAATCTACTTTGGACGCCGTGTTTTTCGTAGAAAAAATGTCGCCCCTAACAATCTTCAACATAATTCTATACAAAAAAATGCTCGTCTTTTATTAATTTCAATAAATTTTTCTTTCGAATAATCCAAGAGCCATACAAAATTGCACGTGAGTTGCCTATCTACACAGACAAATTTACTTACGCGTTACGGTTAGATTTATTGCAATTGCACATACAACGGAAATGACATTTCGATTTGGTAAAATACACAAAAAATGGAGTACCAGAATTACCGTTTCCGCGACAATAAATTTGTATAAAATACGAGAAGACGCGTGAAGGCTATTTTTCCTACCTTCTAATAACATGCACAAAGAAACGAGTATTTCAATGGCACATTTCCATGCAATAAATGCTCGCAAAGGAATTCACTGGTGATTACGCTGCAGCTTCCTCAGTTTGTCGATATGTGGAAGAAAATGATTTCCCTGTTTCTTTTATACGATACGAAAGGAAACAAGTACTTGGATGATATCCTCCATGACAATGGCTTTTCATCAGGATGTAAACATGTGAAAGCACATGATTTTCTTGTTTCTTTTTTACGATACAAAAAGAAACAAGTGCTAGGATGACATCTTCCATGATAATAGCTTTTCATCAGAGCGTAAACATTTGGAAGAACATGATTTTTTGATTTCTTTTATACGATATAAAAAGAATCAAGTACTTGGATGACATCCTCCACGATAATAGCTTTTCATCAGAGCGTAAACATTTGGAAGAACACGATGTCCGTGCTTCCCTTTAAAGTGCACCAATAAACGAGTGCCTCGATAATCCTTCCGCGGTAATGAATTCTCATGCGGCCACTGGGGAATGCGCTGCACCTTTCTCCGAGCGCCGATACGTCGAAGGGGGTGATTTTCGAGTGTTCCCAGAACTCGCGTGTAACACGTGCGCGAGAGGCAGAGAGGAATGATTATCTGGAAGCAGAAGGGTGGGGTCGCGTGAAGAATGCGCGGTATACGTGGCCACGATGGCTCGTTCGAACGGGGCGAAACACGCTCGAGGGTGCGGCACGTCGCATGTGACCTAGAGCGTCACGACGCCGGGGATTCCTACTCCCGCATACATCATTCACCACGTTTACACGCTACTCTGATTCCCATTTGGCGATGACTGACATAATTACACCACGATTTACGGCCACGAATATCGACGTCACGATTCCACGGCTGGAACTTTTGAGAAATTTTCATTCCTTTTTCCGAACAACGTTAGGAGCAATGATTTTTTAAATGTTTAAAAACTTTTATATAAGAATCTCATCCTACAGAGCCTGATACCTGTTTTTGGTTAAATAGGACAGTAATGATGGATATTTGTATCGAGGAAACTAAGATAACATGTCTCAGGACAAACTTTGCGATAGATAATCGAACGTAATTAAAAAGGGTCGAGACTCTTGAAATATTTTCATTACGATAACTCCTGAATCTAGAAATGATGTGAGTTAATAATATTAGGTGTACGATTTTACTTCCTCCGGTTTTTTCAAAATGAATGTTTTATCGTAAGAAACTGGTTATTCATTTATGATCCAAAGCACTGTCCCTCGTTGGCCATGATGGAAGCAAAGTTGCACACCTAATATCCTCGGAAAACGAATTTCATTTTATCCCCACGATCCACATACGCATCTCACCCAAGTCTTTTCAAATCCAAGCATCATCCAACAGAGTCGACGGAATTAATTATCGAAACGATTTCAAAACTATCCGGATAAACGCACGATTCTATCGGTCGAAATGATTTTACGATCGACCAGCGAAGTAAGTACTTTGCTGACGACGATTACATAGTCTTAAGGGAAGACTAATTACCCAAGTACTTGGAAAATCCTCCACACTATCGCTCGTCCTCGTCGTTAGCGATAGCGCGACCACCCTTCTCGACTACCCTTCCGCGCCGCGTCCTACTTTATTCGATCGCGAGGGCCCTTCGTGTTTTCGAAGATTTGTGGCGGCGACGGAAGCGTGGAGGCTCTGATATCGAGTCGGCCAGATATCGAAGCTAAGTTATAGGCAGCGATACAGGCGCGGTTGCGGCAAGGGATTGCCACTGCCAGTTTGACTTCTTACCGCCGCGATGGCAGTTTGTTCGAGTCCATCGGTGCAGATTCAACCCTGAACCGCGGTCACGGTAAACAACCGTGATTTTCCCTGAAAAAAACGTTGATCGGTAATACGACGAGTTAATCGGCGCATCTTTTTGGCAGTTTATCGCGCTGTTCCTTTCTCTTCTCGGGCTACGAGTGACGAGCACTCTGGCCAAAGGGTGTATAAAAGTGCATTAGCTTTCGACAACTTTCCGAAACTACTTGGCTAAGTATCGTAAAAGTCTCTTAAGATGTTCATAGGAAATACGTCGCGTTCGAAGGTTCATCGTATATCGCCAATCGATTTTTCTCAACCGAGAAAACGAGCCTCTATGCTGGTGTGCGTGTATTCGATGATAGAGTATTTCTCCAACCGCGTAGAGTATGAAGAGGAATTCGAGTTTTAAGAGCTTCGATTCGAGTACTTCGAGGATTACGATTATTTTTAAAAGGTTCTTATAAAATTCGAGAAGATATGTTAAGGCTTTCGAGCAGTGATGATGGTTGCTTCATCATAGGATCCTACAGTTTGTTCATAGTTAATCGAGCTGGAAAGAGCGTCTAAGGCACTTTTTACTTTGAGACGGGATCTCGACGATTGAGAAACACTGAGGGAAGCATTGTAGAGCACTTTGCCCCACGTGCTATTAAACGCGACTTCGATATTTCATTGTTACCGCAGGTAGCTTTAGGCTTGTGGTTAGCGTGACCACGGATGAACCACAAGCTGGGTTCATGCCAATGATCGATAGGTTTTAACCCTCGCGGTGTAGGTAGAACCTTCGTCTCCGCATCCCTCGATTGACCGATTGTCAGTCACCTTCGCCGTCGCCGAGGACGAAACTTCCCAGGAGGACAGTCGGTCGAACGGAAAAGTGCAACAACCTGAAGTCGCTGCAACGAAAAGCGACGTCGACATGCAGAGAATATCAATAGGCGGTCAGTATAAGATACCTACGAAGTGACATTCTGTATAGCATCGCTTTGCAAATCATGTGTTTTTATTTACTATTGTCATTTGTTATCGGTTATTGCTTTTATTATTCCTCTGCGCTATGAATAAGCCAGGAGAGGTACGTTTTGCGTAGATATAAGAAAGATAATGAAAATGGGCCTTACATCGATATAAAGCGAGCAAAGCTTATTACATTGAATCGATCTATAATCGAAGAAGTATTACCTCGCTTAATACACTTTAAATAACATAAATTTATATAAACAAGAAAGATATAGATCGAAATTCAAAGATTCACGGCTTACGAGTCTAATATAAACCGATCTATTAAATCTACCCAAATTGGCAGTGGCTAAGATAACATCTAAAGTAATCTTTACATTCATAGATCCGATGAATTATACTTGCGAAGAACATTCGTCGAAAACTTGTAGAGCTACAGGCGCGTTTTTAATTTACATACAACGCGCGTTTTATGTCAAAGACATTCTTCTTTCCCGCGAGAGACCTCTTGTCGTTGAAAATAATATGTTTTATCGTCGCCACCGACATCAGACGGCGAGGAGGAAGGAGACGAGGACGATTACTCGGCATCGGCTTGCGCGATCATGCAGAAAAGATCATCGACGCGACGACAGAGCAGACGCAAGCGGCGGCCCTCCTCGCCCTTCGGGCCGGAAATGGAGAACACGATGCGTCGTCGTTCCTCAGCATACACGATCAGTTCCGGAGAGTTAGTATTCGATAAACACTTCGTTACTTTATCTTTCAAAAAAAAACCCTTCGATCGATTGGATAATCCCACTATTCAAGATAATCCCGACATTTTTGAATCGTATAGATTACATCAACGAATATCATTTTTGAGCCAGCATTAACCATTTGAGTCTCAGGAGTCATTGGAAAAGTTTGGTCGAAAAAGCCCAAGCAGCGTGACAGCGCTTGTCTTAATCGTTGCGAAGAGACTCAAGCGTGCATCATCGCTGATTTTCGAAAAATCCCATGCGGCGCAATAGCGGCTGTGTATGTTCCCCAGTGCTAGGTAGCGGCAGCTAGATGTTTTATTACTCTATCGTAAAGCTTGCTCCATCCTAAAGCACTGAACATTGATTAATTAGAACGCGCAAGGACCCTCAACTAGACAGTTGAGCGTGTTACTTCGACAGTCTGTAAGTGTATTGTCGGTTGTCCATAGCGTTCAAATGTGCTGTCTATTCACGTTCTTTTCACGCGTTCATGTCTTTTCGACATGAAACCTGAACAGCGCGATCACGCTGCTTGGGAATCAAAAGGTTAAAGATACAACCCGACACTCTAACCCCAATTGTTGAGAGGCGAGGTATTAAATTGAATCTCAAAGATTTCGGATTGTATAATTTCTGACTTATTTGATCCAGCAATTAATCATTACCCTCTTTGGATATTAGTATTCAGCATTTAGCTACTTTAGATACATATAAGCAGAGATTTTGCGTAATCGCTGGTGTATACGATTACATCCTAAAAATCGTTATTCGAAAACCTCCTAATTAACTAACTTTGTTACATTCCCCTCGATTCATAAGCTTATTCGTAATTGCTTGCAAACGAAATACTTATACGATTCGATACGAAAGATATCGATTCTCTCGAACATCGATCTGCATTATGAACCTGAGGAAAAGTTGCTCCTGGTAGGACGGTTATATCGATAGAGGAGGGTGGCAATCAGGAGCAGATATTTGAAAGGCTGAAGCTGCACAAGGAAGTGCTGAGCGGTGTGAAGCAACAACCGTGGCCGCTGCGGCGCAAGATCAGACTCGTTAGACAAGCCAAATCCTACGTCAGGAAGCACGAGGGAGTTCTTCAGGAGAGGCTCGCTCACACTCGTAGCACCAAAGACGCGATCGCGAGGATTTCGCTTTTCATGGCAAAGGTAGTCATCGAAGAAGAAGACGAGCCTAGTTGGAATACAGTGATCTGACGCAGTCCCGCGTTTCAGCAATGGCAGTACTGTCGAAGAGAACTGGTCAATCTGCAGACCTGGTTGATACCCTGGGAGCTACGGATCAAGGAAATAGAGTCTCACTTCGGTTCCGCCGTGGCATCCTACTTTACTTTTCTAAGGTGGCTCTTTTGGATCAACTTCGTCATGTCGGCCACTCTTACTGCCTTCGTAGCGATTCCAGAAGTATGCACATTTGTCTTTCTCTCTTTTTCCTAAATTCAGTTTCGACATCGACTGCTAAGGTCGTTCGGCCCAGGACATGCTGTTTAGCACGATGAATACCACGCTGGTCTCTAGAGACCGGAGCTAGACTCTTTGTTCGTGTTATTCGTTCATGTTAACGCTTAACTTAGGCGATATTGGTCTTTATTTGGCCAATGCTTTGAGGAAAAGAATACAATACTTGAACATATTAACGTAATTTATTGAAACAAGGTAAATAAACAACCAAAGCCTTCATCATATGCGCCCACAGCAGTCAAAGGGTTGAAATGTCTATACTAAACATACCTGCGATCGTTATAATCATCTTTGCTATTGCTCGAGTTATTATTCGCGAGGATATAGACTTTGCGAAAAGCTGATAAAGTCAGATGTCAGTAAGTACATGAATTTACGAAGGGGCTCGAGACATTCTTTGGTCAGGGAGCAAGATATTTATTACTTCATCATTACTTTCATCTATTTTATCATATTCGATGTCTATACATATATGTATTATAATAACGGTCAATAAATCGTAATAACCATGTCAAAATTCAAAAACATTTTTCCAATGATATACAGTAATACAAATTCACGTTTGCGCACTTCTCTAAATAAACGTTACAATTAAATAAGGATTAAATGCATTGCTCGAGTGAGGATGGAATATTTTTCGACGACAGGTTCTCACGGCGGACGTTCAACTCGCAGGAGAGCGAAAGATAATGTTGAAGGAGGAGAGCGTAAAGTCGAAACACTTGTTAACACTGTGGGAATTCGAGGGCGTGCTCAAATACTCCCCATTTTTTTACGGCTGGTACACCAATCAGGATTCCGGAAGCGGATACAGGCTGCCTCTGGCATACTTTGTCACGAATCTCGTCGTTTACATATACAGCTTCGTGGCTATACTGCGCAAGTAATTCGTCCTTCTTGGCGCTTCGAAGGTGTTCGCGAGACGCGTAGGTTCACGCTGCATTTTTCCAGAATGGCGGAAAACTCGCGGCTGAGTAAACTTACCGAGAAAGAGGACGAGTGCGCCTTTTCTTGGAAACTCTTTACTGGATGGGACTTTATGATTGGCAATCCCGAAACGGCGCATAATCGGATGGCCAGTATCGTGCTTGGCTTTAAGGAGGCTTTACTTGAAGAAGCTGAAAAGGAAAAGGACGAAAGAAAGTGAGGGAATGACCGAAGGACAAATACGTTCTTCCTCGTAGCAATGGACGATCGATATTTGTATTCTGCACTGTGATCCCTCTGTGTCGTTATGCTGGCACGAAATTGTTGTCTGCTGGATGTATTTAGTTGTCAAATTGATTTTCTCATAAAAGGCACAGATGAGATGAGACGAGCTCGCTATGTTTTGATGTTTTTTTTGTTGAATTACTGTAATTAGCCAAGATTTGAGTTATATCGAGAATGCACAAATGTATATGTATATATATTTTTAGGATACGTTGAGTACATTTTTTCAGTTAAATGGATTACTTTGAAAACAATAAATCAACTTGAGAATACTTAATTACCCTCTTTTTTTTTGGCATTTTCGCATGTGTTTTTGATCAATCAATTATTGTTTAAAATTATACTTTACTTCACTTGCTTATTGTTTCATTATATGCTACTACAAGGTTGCAGCCATTTGCTTGCTGCTATTCCTAATTGAGTGCATTGGGAATAACACACCAAGTCACACGACATGGAGGTTGGTGCAAATGGAGATCCACTCAGTTATTACCGTAAAAACTAAACTACTCCTAAAAACTATTTTAAGCAAGCTTCGATATCTCTGAATTATACACCTATATATTTTTTTTATTGTGGACATTCATTGTTATAACTAATTTACCATTGAAAAGTCATGCGATATGTCACACAAGTTTCCCTCAAATTTTATAAAATGTGTTTATAACGGACAAGTTTAGCACGATTCATTAGATATCATTAAATTTTTCAGTTGGAAGATTATATCAATGCGGATTTTTGTGAATATATCGGTGATGTCGTTATTAGCGTTATCCGCCTACGCCGTCGTAAAAGTGGTCGGTCGAAGCAAAAAGGAAATCGAGTCAAATTGGTGGCAACAGAACGAAATCACCATCGTAATGTCCTTGATTACCTACGTCTTTCCAATATTTTTCGAGATTCTGGGATTTCTAGAAAGCTATCATCCTCGCAAGCAGCTTCGAATGCAGCTCGCACGGTAGATACGGATTTTTACAGATGTTTTTAAGAATCGTTCAAACGCGTGTATTTTTATTACGATTTATGAGATAAATGTGACTCGACGTAACTGCCAATTACAATTACTCTCATACTTTACAGGATCATGCTCCTGAATTTGTTGAATCTTTATTCTCTCATATTTGCACTCTTCAATAAAATAAGCACGATGGTACGTACAGCTAATCGCAATTAAAATCCTTCGATACCTCCTCGTGCTTCCACGATGATTAAATTCAAAGGCCAAGTCTCTGGACGAGAGGGGAGAAATATTTAAAGTATAAAAAGGTGGATATGCTAATTCGTACATACATTCACTGCCTTTCAGAAGCACGATTTGTACGATCTTAAGCCGACGAACACAAGTTGTACATACAAAGCCATAGTTTGTAGCGAAGTGCTATCGGGTTCCCAGCAACTCGCTACTTTGGCATCTCTGAGTCTTGTGCTGATGAACAACATGACGTACACGCAAGTTAACAACGCTGCCATCGAGACAAGTATGCTTCTTTTAAATCAACAATACAAAGAACTGTATTATTATTATTATTTGTACATTATTTGTGCAACGCGTTGATTAGGTACACCTTCAATCAATGTTATCCACCATTTAACGTATAACTTTGCCAACAATGATCCATATATTTGATAACTACGATAAGTAATTAATCACGAAGAAAGGAAAACAAATTAGTTTTACGCATAAACAATTAAAATACAAGAAGAAAAATTCAAGCAAATCCTACTGTCCAAATATTCCCTTTACACACTTTGAGTATGACTATTTAGTCTAATCAATTTCTCCTATCCGCCCTAATTAAACTGTACAGACATCGTTGTGAAAAGGACAGACGGGAGAAATTGAAGCAAAATGCGTATCTCATTTAGCACTGCCGCCACGTATAAGGAGTCAAGAGGATTTATTCCTCAATCCGATCCTGGACAACGATACTTTGGAGGAGATATACAACACAGGCGATGATCCGCGATTGGATTACGCGTACTATGGCGATTACAATATTTCCGACAACGGCGAGGAGTATTTCGACATTCTTCCCGAGGGAACGACGATTCCTCAGGAAATGTCGGAAAACTTCACGGACACATCCTGGGATTTAAGCAGTTCCTTCGACTCGAACGCGACTTTCGAGTCCACTAACAATTTCACTACGAATCCCAGCTTGGACTCGATGGAGCTTTCTTCCTCTCCGAGCTACGATGCGAACGATACGACGCCGATATTCGAAAACGTGGAAAACGCAACCGAGGGAAGTACGACTACGAGCTTTTCCCTCCTCGATATCACGACTATTACCGAAAGTTCAACCACCAGCGCCTCGTTCTCGATCACCACTGCTAAAAATAAGGAAACGCCCAGCGTTCAGGATACCACCGCTTTTATAAGCGCATCGACCGAACCAACTGGACAGGTGATTCCACTTACGGAGTCTAATTTCGTTCCAATGTGCTTCGAAAAAGTTTGCACGACCGTCTCGTCGGAAAATTTGGGTATGTACCGTTTATCTGGAATTGTTTTCGCGTGTGTAAATCACAGGGTTTTCGCTGTAATAGGTGGGATTTCTTGAATGTAATCTAAACGAGGGAGAGTCGATTTTCTTTAATGTAAATGCGCGTAAAGAAGCTTACGTCGTTTGGAACGAAGAAATATGTTGGATCTCGATTTTCTTTTCGCGCGGAGTATAAATTTGGAAAATTTGTAGCAGATTCTTTAAAACGCTTGGATCCAAGGGCGCGCAAGAAATTGCGCCGGCTGTGCTGGGAGACGATGTTCGGACAGGAGCTCGCTAAGCTCACCGCCATGGACCTCGTAAGTATCAATTATTCTGTATATCCATATTTAACTATGCTGCGTTCACAAACGCGCAAGGCTATATCGAAATACAGTCATATTATACGATGAAGAATAAAAAGGTATACTTAACCAGCCTGCATGTATTTCTACCTCTAGAAAAAAGGGAAAAAATGTGCGAAAGTATTGATCGTGAAAATTAAACCTAAGCATATAGACTTCCGTCGACGATTTTTGCAAGATCAATTGTAAAAGTATAAAATGACATTTGTAATCGTATGAAGAGTTTTAAAGTTTTGATAAATTGTACGTCCTTGTAATCGCGAATTTTTCAGGTACTCACGATAGTGTTTATGCTCGGCATGGATTTCTTCCGCGCAGTCTTCATACGCTTCATGAACAGCTGCTGGTGCTGGGACTTGGAGAAGCAGTTTCCTCAGTACGGCGATTTCAAGATAGCCGAGAATATACTTCACCTGGTCTATAATCAGGGGATGGTATGGATGGGCATGTTCTTTAGCCCCGGGCTGACGGCCCTCAACGTTGTGAAACTTGGGATTCTCATGTATCTCCGATCCTGGGCCGTCCTCACTTGCAACGTGCCGCACGAAGTCATTTTCAGAGCCTCAAGGTACTTAATAATAGCACCTTAAATCGATCGATAACGTGCACCTCGATTATAATTAAAGCACTGCTTCGAGTATTAATATACTCTAAATCCGTCATATAAGGCACAAGGTTGTTTCAGAAATAATATTCTTTTCGAACATCTCACTCCTGACCTGCTGTTCTATTGTTTTTTCTTCCACTTGTATCGAATTAGATTCCTACTTCCAAAATGGACATTAATTGTGAACTCGTCAAATATGGTCTACAATACGCCATGAAAATTATACAGGGGTTAGCTTACGAAACAACTCGTTGATTTATGACGCTTTTATGCCATTCGTTACTTCTGAATTTCTATTAATGAAAACGCAAAACAGATTATCGTCTTGTAACAGGTCCAACAACTTCTACTTCGCCCTCTTGCTGACGATGCTGTTCCTCTGCGTATTGCCCGTTGGCTACGCGATAGTTTGGGTTGAACCTTCCTGGCACTGCGGCCCGTTTTCCGATTACTCGAAGATTTACCACTTGGCAACGAAACGACTCACGGATTCCTTGCCGTTGCCCATTCAGCGGTGAGATCTTTGTTTCCTACGCCTTTTCGCGTGTCGGACAAGGCGAATTAATCCGTCCGATGGGCGACGCGGCTTTTCCTGATCATCCTTAATCGCACAGATGCCTGGATTACATAGCCTCGCCAGGAATCGTAATACCGCTGATCGTTCTGATGACTCTGATAATTTATTACATGGCATCGCTCACTGGTTCCCTCAGAGAAGCCAACAACGATTTGAAGGTAATCATTTGTACCAGAAATTAGATCTCAGCGTAATTTTCCTTAGAGAAGAATCCTTTCGGTGTTATTTATGTCCTTGAAGGACATCTTAGCTGACGAAAAATCTGGTTTTCACAATTGAACGTGGAGGAGTGCTCTGTTTAAAATCCTTCAGAGTGTTTCGATCGTCAATTCGTTTCAGATACAACTGAGGCACGAACGTACAGAGGAGCGCCGGAAATTATTCAAAATTGTCGAGAAAAGGCAGGAAGTGATCGACACACCTTTTACGCGCTGGAAAAAGATTCTACCAAACTTACCCCCGAGCAGACCTGGAAGATTTCTCATCTCAAAAGGTCTTAGTACGGATTCTCTCGTACGCCTATAATGCATGCATTTCGCTTAAACGCTGTCGAGCATCTCGAGCTTTTTTAAGAAGATTTTTTAAGAAGTCTGCCTTGCATCGTGCACACATTGTTCTCGTTTATGATTGCTATAAACTACTCGTAATATTAAAAATCAGCACAATGATTATAATTGGTTGAATGGTGCTGAAATATTATCAACGCGATTATGCTTCGATGCCTTTAATATGTCATTTTTAAATCCTCGCTACTTACCTCGTTGCATGCATTATTATGCTTCGTAAGTGCCGTTTAACAGCGTCAATTTCGATTCTGTTGACTATAGGTGACGCGGAAACTGCGAATACGGTTGAGAAAGCGGTCAAAGCGGAGATATGCGAGAGAAAACATTCGAGCACGTCGGATGGAGCAGAAATGACGGACGGCGAACAGGACTCCTTACCTCACGATCCAGCATTGTTTCAATATGTTTCTGGCAAATACGATAAGGAAAAAGTACTCCCCGCGAGTGCCGCTATTGGATATGCTAGGTAAACCCTTGGCCTAAAACGATTATTATCTTCAACGACAATTCCGTCGTTGTCTCGTATATTTGCAGAAATGAACATAAACAAACAACACCGTTGCAATGGTAAAGTGTTCAATATATAAAGACAACGAATTAATCTACACACTTTATAAGAATATCTTTAAAAAAGAGGGGTATAAAAAAAAAAGAATCAGTCGCTATATATAGTCGCTTACATGTTTCGACAACGCGATGGAAAATTTCCGAAAAAAACAACGCCACTAATTTCAGTAAAAAAGAATTACAAGCCATTTTAGCAGCTTCGATAAAAAGTGGAAACCACCGCAAAACACGTAAAATAAAATATACCTCAAATACTCTTCTCAAATACTTCCAAGATACCCCCTGTTTCTGTATACTATAAAATCGATGTGTGCAGCATTTAATCGTTGTGCAATTTCTGCAAACGCTCTACAGATTCCAACAATGCAATTTGCGTTATAGGTGTAATCAATAACCGTAAAGCACCGCGTCATCCATTTTCACTGATAAGAACAAACCGCGTTATTTACGAGACGCCTCAATACCTTCAGCAGCTCGTCGTGCTTCGTGTCGGGATGAAAAAGTGGATCGAATATAATGCCAGGCTGATCGCTATCCAATTCCAGAAGCAGACGATTGAACATCCTCGGCGATTCTTGGGAGTCACAGTCGAGCGAGTGCGGAGTCATCCCGGAAATACGGATAAACGAGGCCGAGAGGACGCCGGAGAACAATACGCGTGCGAATTCCCCGGAAAATCCCAGGTTTAATCCCGAGTCCGACGGTGCGAAGTAAAGTGCTGCTCGCCCTCATCGATGTTTCGAATCTCTTGTAATAAATCATTCACGTCCGCAACCTGCCTATTTCTTTCCGCACGATCGACATTCACGCTCTTCCCCGCCCCATTGCTAACCGCAATTATTATTATTTACCCATTACCAACCACGATTGGTTATTAAAAAAGATTATTAATCCATTATTAACCACAATTCGTTATTAAAACACATTATTAACCCAGTACCAACTATAATTCATTATGAAAAATATTATTAACCGATTACCAACTCAATTCGGTGAAAGGGAATTCGACTCGTTTTTCAATTAATATATTATCTACGCAATATTGACTGAAAAAATAGTCGAATTCACTTTCATCGAATCCGCGTGGAGATATATGCGTATATTTCAGCCAAGTTTAATTGTAACACTCAGGAGCTGACGCATTTCCAATATTTTTATCTCACTTAAAAATTCCGCCCCATAAATGGGACAATGGCGGGTATTGGGTTGAATACATCCCTTATATTTAGAAGACACGACTGGATCGAGTTGGTCCATATATTTCTCGTACTGATACTTGGTTAAATAATGCGAAGAAAAAAATCAAGGGACATGAATATACGATAGATTTTAATAATAAGAAACGGCCCTGTCTACGGATCATGGTTGATTTATCAGCGAATCTTAATACTGACATAATTTATTTCTTATACGTTAGTGAGACAATAAATTTGAAATAAGTTATAAACTTACAAACCTTATGGCTAATCGCTTATCTAGTATTGGGTGTGTGAGGTATAAAATAGAGGGATATTTTCTATTGGATTACGCAGGAATAAAATTACGTATAAAAATCGCTCGTTTAACTTCGCACAAAAGACACGTGCAAGTAAAAAATCCACTCTCACACAACATTCGTACACTTATTACGCCTAAGAAATACTGACGTGCCAGTTGGGAGTCGATTTCCCACGATTTGGCGATCCGCTGTGCGGCGATGACGATCCTACTCGATCGATCGACGATTGAAAAGGAAACCCAATTCCTTATCCTCCTTAAGTTCCACGATGCACTTAGCATAGTTTCGAGATAAAATTCTTCGAACAACGGATTCTCTGAACGAGTGTAAATTCGCAATGTGTACCCATATTTGTCCTCGTCTTCGGATGAAGTAGACGAAACTTTGGTTTAGCGTATGATTATTGCTAAAGGTAAGATCGTACTTCCGAAAGATGTTACCTACTAAAGATCGTCGGCGCTGGTAACGAATCTGAAGCATCGTTAAGTGCATAGCGCTGTTCGATATGTCGTTAAATGCAAATCGGTTAAGCATTCTCGAACCGACGGTTAGGCTAATATTAACAGTCAAACGCGGATCGTGTTCAGAAATAGAGCATGGAACCGTATTCTACGAGTAAAATAGGCGAGAGAAGTGTCTATACACGCGTATCCCGTAACGTCTAAAACCTGTATGCCCCGCGAATTATGGAAGAATGGTAGGATAATCATGAAGTTTAGCTTCGAAGCAGGAATTTAATGATGAAAACAATAAACCAAAAGGTAAGATATCAAGCAAATCTGCGAACTTCAAATTATTTCCCCTCACTGCTTTCTTCCACCTTTTTCCTCTTGTAACATACACCTGAGAAAGTATACCAATGGGGATATCGTTTATAAAAATTTCTACATCCTGCCTTTATCCCGCGTCCGACACCTCGAATCAGTAGCCTCAAACGCATCGAAACCCTTCTTCATAATCGTCCTCGTGGTTCGCGACTACGCTTCTATCTTCTACTTTTAAAACACTCCCCGCGCGCATTTCGATCGAGAAAACCTCCTACGTAAGAACACATTGAACCCGCTTCCTTCCCACGATTTCGATCCGAAGAACCTGACCGAGTCGCTCCTCATTTTCGAACTCGCTTGCGATCGTTAACCCGCCTCGACCTCCGTTCCGCGAGCATATCGTCATCGTTCGCTCAGATTCGGGTTGTATATCGGCCTGCTGTTGAGCGAGTGATTCCCAGAGGTGGGATTGGTCCTGACTTGTATGTACTTTGGCCTCTTGTTCCTGGTGCTCCAGTGTAGATACGTGTACCAGCCGGCTATCAGGGCGCCAAGGGCGTTGCAGGTGGCGGAGAAGATCAGAAGGATGGGCAGGATGTTTTCGACCTCGAGGCAGTTCAGGTCGAGATACTGCACCGCTGTCGTTTCGGTTGAATTCGACGCAGTTTCTCGTGGCCTGCATATGCAGGTGCCGTTCGAGACTCTGGCTGGGGTGCACTCGAGGCCCAATAAGCGGACCAGGTGCATCGTCGAGGAGACGCAGGCGATCGTGCACGTGGCCGTTGCTAGAGCCGCCAAAAACACGCTGATGACCTGTAAAGGTAATAAGGACGCGTGTGAGATTGATCGACAGGATCGACTGTCTTTTGTGTCGATCCTTAGCACGTTTTTTCGGTGCAGATTTTCCGTCACTTTCGGACTTATTTTTGATTCTCATTCAGCTAAACGCTGAAAACGCATTTAATTTTTGCTAATGTCTCTGTAGATTGTGCAATATATTTCATATTATTGAGAAGAAATATTGGTTTTAAAAGTATTAAGTTTAGAGTGTAAGTTACCTTTGTTGACGTCAAGCAAAAACCGGGACTCATGCCCGGATATTCCTTCTTAAAGCAGCACAATAAGCAGATTCCAAAGCTGCCGGAGAGAAGGAGCTGCAAACACGAAAACAACGAGCTTCTATTTAGTAACGAAATAGTACTGGTATCTATAACGTATTACAATAAACAGACATTTAAGCTAAAAACGCATTTAATTTTCACTAATGAACTTTTGCCCGATTTTCTTCGATTACTTTAATCAATAATTTCAATTTGACTTTGATTCTAATTTTAATTAATAACAATTTGATTAAGAATTTAATCATTTCCAATGTTGAAGTAAGTAATACAGACCGGCATACCGCTCCAATATGGATTATCCATGACGGGTAAATGCGGTGCCCAGAGCAATAACCATAATGACAAGAATGTCACCGCGACACCGACGATGGTCTGCAGAGCTGCCAGACATCGTCCCAAACGGCGATGATAAACCAGGGGTGGCAAGAACTTCTGCGGTCCTAAGAAACAAATGCTATTAGTGAAAACCATCGATAAGATTTATAGAAATAAATGCTATTAGGGAAAACCTTGGAGTATTGCACACTTAATAACAGTAAAAATATACCTAAAATACATCGAGTATTTTAGCCACGTATTGCGATCATTGCAATATGTTTCTTGCCGTAAAACGGTGATAACGTAATAAAAAAAATGTTGCAAAAAAAAAGTGGCCATAAAGATCGAATTATCGGCGCTTCCCTCTCGATTTGTCCGCCATTCCTTCGATACGTTTCTCGATTTTATCTTTCTATGATATCAAAATATTCGCGATAATGTAGTTACATATAATGTTTAATTGATTTGTTCCTGGTTTTACTGTTGCCTCAGAAACGATGATTACCCCTAAGCATATTTTAGTTACGGAAAACTAACTGTTATAATCAAGGTATATATTAGCATGACTTCAGAGGAAACGAGAATGGCAGAATAATGCATGGATGATTTTATACGAAACGTTATAAAAGTAGAGTGTATGCCACGTATCTTCTCTTAATCCTTTCCGTTTAGTCTCAATAATAGCGCTTCCAATCCGCATTTTCTTCATCGCTACTATTACGAAGCATCGTTCCCAATTAGAGTTACTACAACAGATCTTTTCTCGCTGCTTTTCGACGATTGCGCCTTTCTAACCCGCAATATACGCGTATTTCTCGATATTTTTTGCTCCCCGTGACACACATTTTCCCCCGGCGAGGGAACGATCAACTGTCGATCCGAGCGCAGATTCTCAGAAACGCGTGTGAGACCGAAAGAAAGGAGAGTTTCCAAACGAAACGACCTCGCTGTCCCTCCTTACAAGGCATCTTAACCGAACGATCGAACGCACCGTCCTTGCAACGTCAAACTGTCAGGAAATTCGCCCACCACGATCGTCCATTGAATAATTTGCGTGTATAAGGTATAACAGTCGATGCAAAGAATAAATAAACCATGAAAAAATGATCTATATAATACCACGATCATTTCTTGAAATCAAGGATAAACCTACCAATGCCCTGAAAAACCCATCGTATATACTAAACCATAATTATTAAATATATAAATATCATATAAAATACGTATATACATAAATTTCATCCAAACACACGGATAAAGGATAATCTGAATCGTACCAGCTATCGACCTTCTATGCACGATTCCACATAAATTACATATTCGAGATTATTTCGGACGATTCGCCCTTTATCCCTCATGAATCTTCGATGTTCCACCTAATACAAATTTTACATTTCAGATGATCCAACTGTATTCGCCCTTTACCCATCATAAACCCGGGATATTCTATCCTACGTAAATTTTCCATCTGATATTAATCGATAACATTCGTTCTTCACCCCTCACGGATCCTCCAGAGTCTATCCTGTACGATTCTCCCATTTAGGATTACCTAGGATTACTCCTCCTTTAACCCTTGTGGACCTTCCATATCCAATTCTATGTAAACCAGCTATTCGAGAAGTTCCTGCAGCAGGAACCAAGCAACGCTTCTCCGTCGATATCGAAGGCGATGCACGTTCAACCCTTCTCCCCTGGAAAACTCTCGTGCGTTTTCACTGTTAACGCATTCAGTGCTCGTGCTCGCGAGAATGGCTTCCCGGAAGAGTCCTGGAAGAAGCGCACACGGGAGGAGGGCCGAACAATCCTCGGGAATAATTTCAGCGTGACCAGGAGCGAGCACTCGCGGGAGGTCCGCAGCTGGCGCTGAGATGCGGCGATGACGACGATGATTTCCACGTCGAGGGAGAGACGGGACTCGCGGTTGATCCTCCTCTTTTACGGAGCCGGCGAGTGGATAATGACAGGGAGAAACGGGAAAAACCTGGGAGCCACGTTTCCGCGATCGTCGATTCGTGACGAAGCTGCGCCGATGCTTGCCAGAAAATCCTCCTCCTTCTTCTTTCTTTTTTTTTTTTTTCCATTAACGATAAATCCGGCGGAACCTTTGCCACGCCTCGAATGCTCACTTCTGGTTTTCGTCCATTCCCTCAAAGAATCCCGCACACGGATAAATTGCTCCCCCCTTTTCAAGAGATTCTCAGCGAGGTAATGGATATTCCTGCCTCCTATTCCTTTATGTTTGAATACGTGGGTTTCCGTGTTCCACCCTTGAGCACATTTTAACACTTTTTCCACTTTCTCTTTGACTCGTTCCAGAAATTCTTCGGGGAATAACGTGCTTCTGTTTGAAACTTATACGCGTGGCACGGTCTTTCCTTTTATACTGCGTCGATTAGTTTATCAGAATTTGTATTATTTATATTATGTTTTATATTTAATTTTTATATTCATTTATATTATTTTGAAGATATTTTTAAGATTCAGGGTACATATTGGGATTCTTAGGCTAGCTGCTCAAGTTTAACTGCTTCGCGGTAGAAGATTATTTATTCTTCGTGGCTTAACCTTAATTATCGCGTTAGGTGAAAGTCCGTAGGTGATTATATTAATATGCTGTAATTTCGCTCTGGCTTATACGGAATGTAAATTTGAAATATTGTGATATTTGTCCATTTTAATGTACATGTGCTGATATTTCGCCAACCAATTTGAAAGTATGGTGGCTCTATACATCAAGTTAAAAACTTCTAGAAATATCCGAATGAGTGATGCCCTAGAAGTGCATCGATGCTTGACTATGCAATATAGTTTTTTTTTTTCATTTTTTCATCTGCTAAAGGTTCACAAAATTTTTCAAACTTCATAAAAGTAGTCTCTCAAATGAGCTTGTATAGAATTCCGCAGGTGATGCTATTTATATATTCCATCTTTTTTTGTATTAATAACACGTTACATTACATTATCTAACCTTAAGGCATTTAACGGTATGACGAAGTATATAATATAAAAGAGAAACTCCTGCATTACGTGGCGCAGTCTTATTGCAATCGGAGGGAATTTACCCCGCACCATTGCCAATAAGAATTCTTTTCCTCTCGCAAAGTGCTAATCAACGCGAGCAGAATTTTAAGAAGCCGAGAGAGATCGTCGACCGCCGTGAGGAGCCGAAAAGCGTTTTAGAACTCCATTAATGGCGAAAAATAATAAATCGGATTTTCACTCGCTCTGTAATGAGTAATGGATTCCTTATAGAAACGAGATTTGCATTGGAAAGGAGTCTTAAATAGCACCAAGCACCAGTAACGCATTATCGATCTCTGAGCTTTTCATTGGCTCAAAAGACCAATGAATAAAGAACTCTTCTAAACACTATTATTGTTAAAATTCAAAATTTTCAAAGTGAATATGGAAACAGCATTAGCAGACACTTCGTTGACGATTTATCTAAATGGATACTTTGTTAATATCCTATCATTATTTTATTTACATAAGTATAACTCGCTATCTATGAAAAACTATTAACATGTCCTTCACCGATATTTTATCGATGTTCCATCGCCATTTTTTTTTTATGTAATGCTCGCCATTTATTAATACACACATTACTGCAACGCGTATATTTATAATAAACGATGCATCGCGTATACCGAGGAAAATACATTGAATATCGATAGGTCAACGGATTGTGAGATTCGAAGAAAGTTAACAGCCAACACTGCGAGAATCGAGGTTACTCATATCCCGTAAAGTCGTAATTCATTGCAGTATTTCAGAGAGATACTTGATTTGTTCGTAATACAATAATTAATAATCGATCTAGAAACTAGAACTGGAACAAAGTTCTAGTTAAACTAGACCAAACACGAATAATGTAATAATGAATTTAACATCATTCGTGTCTTTAGACAGAAACGATGTATTACCAACAGACTAACTACATGATGTATTACTAACTGAATTATAAACATCATCGGATAACAGCTTTCCGTACACGCAGTGCGCCTATAACCTTGCACAGATGTGCAGACGATAATGATATACGTTTCAATGTACCTAACCAGGTTACAACGCATCCCTCCTTCCTCCCTTGAAACAAAATTCCACATACTGGCTCGACAATAATGAAACATCTTTTCAACACGTAAATCAACAGCGTGCTACCGCGATTTAAACATATTTTATTAATTAAATTACTTTTTATCAATACAATTCTCTAAATCCAAGATAAAAATCAAGACGCCTATTAAAGAATCAAGACAGGCGTGACCGCTTCTCGAGTATCAAGGAATATCCCCTTGGCACGTAAGCTGCTTAATTGCTATAAGATTATCGACCTGCAGAACGACCTTTCAATGTCGACTTATCGGATATTCCTGAGTATGGTGAAAAAAAAACGAGGTTCAGCAGGAGCGCTGTGAATTTCGAAGGTTGGTCCGCTTCTTATGATTCGCTATTCAAAACGCTAGGTGCGCCAGACCAAACGCGAGATATGGTCTTCCGCACGAGAAACAATTCGCACGGTGCATAAGAATGTGGGATGTGAATGCGTGTCGCTCCCATTGTATGCCAAGCCGCATGTGTGCTGTACTCATTACAGTACTTGGAGAATATCACCGCGGGCGAGAGCCTTGGACAAAGTTTATGTCCTCGTATCAGCGAACTGCGGGGCATTGGGATTTCGTCGATAACCAAGCATTATAAAAAAAAAAGAAAAAAAAATATATAAAAATACACACATACACGCATACTCACACACGTATGTATGTATATAGACTCAAATTGGAAATAATGGCCGTTTACTTTTCTGCTGCGTTGTCGATCCGATTATTTCGATTCGCCTTCCGCCCTTATTTATTCTGCTAATGCAAACGCGCTTCGTTACTGCCACGTGATATTGATTGCGTTTGGGGTAATGCAAATCAGCGATGGTGGTACCACTGCTTTGTAAGGGGATATATAATGATGAATTTGTTAGCCAGCCCAAATTATGGAAGCATATTTGCATGCACGTATACCCCATTGAAAGCGTTTCTTACGAATAATTAAATACCCCCCCCTGACCACGCCAATATATCGCCTTCCGTTCGCGTAATTGGATGCTAATTGCATTGAGCATAACCGAAGGACTTGGTCGTTTGCATTATTAAAAAAGACCACTCGCTAACATTTCAAGCCATCGTGAAATACTCCTACGTAGATTTCATCCAATGCATCGCATAGGGAGAGACGAATTTCCTACTTTACAGTTCCTCACGACCACGATAATTACAAAGCTTATTTGTTTCCCCGGAAATTTCCAATTATTATGCCAGTAAACGATTTAATTTTCCGCAACGGATTATCTCTCCAACCTTGCGTACCATCAGTGCGTGTACCTTTCAAACTGCGATGATAAAAAATATCTTTAGCATCGCTAAAACGGGGAGCTTTTAAAATGTCCAGGCCAGGAAAAGATCGCGAGAGACATCGAATCAAGAAGGAACGTATTGCATAATGATGTCGTTATTTACCATCTATTTACGTTACGTCAGAATACGACTTCAATGATGGTAATACCAACTCTTGCACAATCTGTATCTGTTTTTCGATCGAAATCGGAATAGAATGCGCTTAAGCGCACCGGGGATACAATGCGCGCGTCCTTGATGGGCCGTAATTTGACGTTAATTCACCGTAAAGCGGGCCATCTGTATGCGAAGAAAACCGATGAGTGCCGTCCTTTTTAGCGCTAAAAACATGGAGCGTAAAACGCGAGCGATATCCCTTCGGCTCGACTTCCAGAATAAAGTCCGATGCGAAGGAGAAAAAAAAAGGACACTTTCCGGTTCTCTCGATGTGTTCAACGTGGAAGCGTACTGGGTGGTACGTTTTCATTATCCGGTGGCCCCGATACATGGATAATGACGGAGCGTTCGACTTGCGTAAGAAGAAACTGTACGGTAATTGAGTAACTGCATTCAAGAGAATTATCGTCGCCCACTGTACTTCCGAGCCGTCGAATGTTTCTGACTCTCGCTTTCGTCGTTACATCATCGTGACGCGGTTAATGAAAAAGCTATACCGCGCAAGCGTTGCGCAGTTTTGATAAGCTTCCTCGCTAATGAAGCTTTTCATATTCAAACTCGTGGACAGATTCGCGCTACTTTACGCACAAACGTCGAATTATCTTAGGAGCAAGTCTTTCTCAGACCAGTTGATAGGTTACGATTTTAATCGACGTGAAATCTATTGGAATATAAAATCACAGGTGTATTCAGGATATAATCATGGGTAACTTTAATACCGGAGCGATTGGCCTACATTCTGGAGAACATCGTTAGATATCTGATTGGAGTAATCCATGGTGTAGAATGTGGTAGCAAAGGTTGAGTAGAGTTCTTAACACTGAACCTACCAAAGCAGCCAAAAGGACCTGACAGTTATTCCTTAGAACTGCTGTACTTCGTAAGAGAGTATTTTTTGGAATTTTCCATGATTCGACCGCGGAGTGTGAATCATTCCATCGCTTCATTGACATCCTATTTTAATACCTCTTTCCTTTAAGGATACTCGTGTCGAGAAAGTGGCTGATAGGTTTAGTGTTAAGAACATCGCAAATGATGTAGAGAATGTATTAGTAAAGCAAGTATATTAGAGACGTAATATCTGTGTAGTATGGTAATTTTCTTTTCGATAATCGTTTCTGTTTTAATCGATGTTATAGGCGAAGATCGTTTGGTGTGAATGGTTTTATTATACGTATCTATACTACTGACGGTATCAGATCGTCACTTGCAAGAGAATCCGAACTGTACGTTCTGCTGACGACCTGATAGTCATTGTACAGCGAAGATTGTGGCATAGAGTTACAAGCGGTAGAAAACGGAGCCGCTCGAGCAGTAGCATTGTTAGCACAGCATGTAGAACGTAGTAAAGATAACTGCATTCGTGTTCGACTAATATATCCTGCTTTCGTGGTTGTACTTCCGGTTAATTTGACCTACTTCGTTAAAACAGCCAGAAACCGCTCCACCGGCGTTTCTTTTTGCGCTCCATTCTTTTTCTACTTCGTGTGTAATTAACCGTAGACGGCAATTTAATTTTTATCTATAAAGTAGTTCAATGGTTTCTTAGCCTGCGATTCTCTACATTCGTGCACGGAGACTACCCGTGTCAGCTTTTATTTTATTCTTGCAAATAATCTTTAAACATCTTTAAACGTATTAATGATTTTATCCGCGCAAAATCGTGTGGGAAGTGGATGTGTTAACAAGTTTTTTTAATCAAATAGGAGAACAATAGCCACACTGTAAATTGATCACTTTACTGGCAATTTGTAAAAAAAATGGGTATAAAGTTTTTTATCGACCTCAAAACCAACTTATCGACGTTATCTTAATAATCGTAAGCACAACATAATAACAAAAGCTTCAATATTAATAAAATCAATGCAATATTAATATAATTAATAAAATCGTTAAGATGTGCAACAATTGCGTGACGAACAATTTTCTTGAGATTCACTCAAACGAAAATGTTTCATTACAACAAAATTGTTTCAAAAGTATACCATGCTTTTAGGAATTATTTCCACCTTGTACTCGTAACGATTTGCAAATGTCTTTCATTTCAGAATAGAATCGGGACGAAAACAAACGCTCGAGCAACCCCCGAATCTACAAGATGGAAACGTAACATAATGCTCATTCGTTCACTCCAAACCCCAGAAACGCGCACGTGTCGTTCACGTGTCACTTCAAAGTGGGGAATGTTCATCGTCAATACGGTTAATCGAATCAACGTGTTTGGAAAAAGTCAAACAAGCAATAAAATCTATTTCAATCTCTAAGAATTGACTTAGACTCAGTTAGCATCAGCCGCGTATCTCGTAAGGTAAATTATTTCAATTCCATTATAATTATCTTCGAATATGGAATTCTATTAGAAAACTAATGAAAAACAACGCTGAATTAAATTTATACCGGTCAAACGATATTTATGCAACCTTCAAGGCGAGGTATTGGAAATATTATTGCACACTTAGCAACACGGAGTAACGTAAATTATATCAGTCCTGTACACGCACCGTGCTATTATTAAAGTGTTATGTGAATCGATAATTGCTTAAAACTTTCTGGAGCCTCTCATGCTTCCAATAAGATTCGAGTTACACGCGCGCGGCAAATCTGAATCGGGTACGATCCAAAACGATCACACGATGTATTTCCGGCTCCGTACTTCCGCTATCCACAGAGAAACACGTGCATCCACTTTAAAGAGTACGCGGTGATCACCAGACCAAGAAATGCCCCAAACTCAGAAAGGCTCCCCTCTCACAGAATTTTATCGTCAATTTCTAAATTTACCTTGTGTTGTATAATCAATATTCTTGTATAATCAATATTGTAATATTAGATTAATAATGAACAAAGTACATATGTTACGGACAATGTGTTTAACGTGGGCATTGTGTAGAATGCACAATTTTTTGGGCAATGCATACAATGGCCAGATATTTTACAAATAGCGCTGACATTTTATATAACGACCACGATTCGCGAGGCAGTGTTGAATCCATAGTTGATATTTTATCTTTATTTATTATAATTTGCACTCTTACTGTTACGACCTAAATTTCGTAGCATCATAAGGCGAGCAGATGTAATCTAAAATAATTACTTTACATTTTGCACGCCATATTTGTTTAACTTTCTTAATATTTGACCAATCACAAAATTCACAAAAAAAATGTGCGAGCATAACTACGGTCAGCTCTATAATTCCAACTGGTAACCACAGTTCTCTGTCTTGCTCTAATAAATGATCCTTACGATTAAGTATAATTATAGTGACTGTATGTTGATTTTGACTAAGGGATATATTGTTCAATAAAAAACTCGTCTTTTAATTTCATTATCACAGCATTTGATTACATTGACCACCATCCCTTATGCATTCTGTACAATGGCCGGATACTTTATAGATCAACCGAAACTTGTTACAGGCATTGTGCACAATGTCTTTACAAACAGACATTCTACACAATGCCTGATCATTTTACAAAATGCCCACGTTAAACACATTGCCCGTAACATATATAATTGCATACAACGTATTGGAACGACGATATAAAATAAAATCTCGTAGTTCTGATTTCGCTCGTCTCAACATAACTTTGCTATTTACGGATTTGCATAATTAAGTATCACATAGTCGCATGTTGATCGAAATATAGTACAGGTGAATAAATGTACTTCGATGTTCGTGCAATATGAGATATTTAGACATAAAACGTGTAGTGAAATTTCAAGAGTCAAATGCAACTGATCCTGAATGGATGCTTGAAACGCTCTTTCAAGGTACACCTTCTAAATCCACGGCCGCAGATTTTGCTTGGAGTAATGAAAAGCTTGCACGCTATTTCCAAACGGGTAGCAGACCCTAGTAGGATTCTTAGGAACTCACCCGTGCATAAAATCGCGCGGAAACTATGCGCGACATACTAAGTTGCTTTTACTTTCGCCTCTTCAACGATCCCTGTATCATGAGCAACAAGCACGACGCGTTTTAGCTCGGTAAGAAAAATAACGGAATGCTTCCCTGTATCCTGGCGCTTTAATTACGATCTTCCTGTCTGCCTTGCCGCGATTCTTCTTTACTGCCAGCTGAGATTAAATCTCTCCTACCCTTACATACAGTGTTACTGACCACAATTTGCCATTAATGCATACAGATATTTATTTTTATTAGATTTTAGTTTTTCTTCATCAATATCATCGAGTGCTCATACCTTTCTATATTTATCTTACTGTAATTCTATTGCATAGTATATAAACTTCTAATACCAAGTGTTTTTGAATGCGCAGAAACTTTCGAGCACAAAGGCTTTGCATTTGAATGTATTATTCGAGGTACTTGTCGAATCTGCTTACATCTAAATACACCCTTGTTTTGCAAATCGTCGATAGCAATGAATATGATGTCGATCTGTACTCGAGGAAGGAGCGCAAAGGGTCATACTCTATATTGGCGTTCTTCGCAAAGACAAGACTGGTTCGAAATTGCACGGAAAGAAGAACGTGTCGCGTTTCGTCGAGTAATGGCGCCTCGACCATTATAAGAAACGCGAAAAATCCAGCGGTTCTGGGCAGGTGGCATTCCGGCAAACTGCAATTACTCGTCTCGCACCTGCCGGGGTCGTTCGTACGATCGGTCCTCCGTGAGAAATCAATTATTTTCTCGATCGATTCGCACGATCAGGCCCGCCTTTATGGCTCGGTTCGAGCACGCAGGTGCATCGATCGTAGTCTTGTAAAAAAGCAATTATGCGGCCACCGATAGCATTCGAATATTTTTCGACCGTCGCACATGTAAACAAAGCCTTTACGAACTTTGAGTAAAGTCTTTATGAACCAAGGTCGATAGTTTCTTTAAACATTTGGATTCACTTGTATCTGGCTTTTTAAGGAGCAAAAGCATTATACGATATACTGATTTAATTATACATGTAAGAAGATGTAATAGCACGAATGTTATTTCATATTCAGTGCAAACTTAATAGGGACACGTAACGTTATATTAAACGATTAAGAATATATTAAGAAGTACGTAAAAATCTGTGAGATTACAAGTGCTTTGATTTACTACCAAAATCAGTACTCGCGTAAGTTATTAACAGTTGCATGTACTTCGTGACATAAAATAATTAATTACCGAACCGGTTCTGTACAAAACCAGTCGAGTCGGGAGTCCTGACTATAAAAAAATATTCAGTCCTACGGAAATACTTGTGCCAATAAGGAAGGTCGCCGTATGATATTCAAACTGTGACAGAGCATTTGCTCTTACACGAGACTTTCACTATCGGTGTGCGTTGTGTTTACAATTTATATTGATAAATTAGAATACTAGTTTGTAATTACTTTCATTAGTTTACTCCTCATGTCGAGTATCGTAAATAATGTATTTTCAAATTGGGCGCATATATTGCGTATATATCAAAAAAATGTTATCAATGTTATTTCATTCTCATTAACGATAAGCATAAGGCCAAAAACCAGTATTCGACATTGTTTATTTGTTACTTGCTTAAAAAGTCTACTTCGCTTCTTTTTACGTACGCATTCCATAGCGTCAGAGGTATAAACATTTATCCCGTAATCGTGCAAGTTTATGCGCCATGGAAGATTATCGGAAGTGACGCACGCTTATCCTCCTTTCCAGAAACATCGTTGCCAAACATTTCACTGTCATCATCGTGATTAATAAAAATAAGAATCCATGGCTGTAAGTACTTCGTTATTTAAATAAGTAGCTAAGTAGTCGATAATAAACAATATACCACTTGTCTTAATCGACGGGAAGCGGAGAATTCTCTTGGAATTGGATAATCGTTCAGGTAGTATTTGAACGCACAGGTAAACACGAACCGAATACTTTGAAATGTTTTGCGGTGCCAGGAAATAATTCTCAAAGCTATTATATACTAACCCTCGTATACTAAGTGACCGTACGATCCGGGTTTATGGCAGATTACAGTATTACACTATGACTATTAGATTAGTCACGGCTCGATCTCTTATTACTAACCATAAGTTTCTGACGAAAAATCACTTCTACGAAAACTATTTAGGTTTGCTTGTTAGCATTATCCGTCCGACAATCCTTCGATGTTGCATACCAAATACTTAAATCACATTTTATAAGCAACATTCCACCAAGCGCGTCCCTTAAATCAAAATACATCTAATTCTGTTTTTACACGATAGATACGTTCCCGAAGAATATGTGTAAAAAAAATTCGTATAAAAAAATACCTCCAGTGTCGCAGTTATAAAAATAAAAGTAAAGCAAAATTTTCTTCTTAGAATTTGGGTCGATCGTGTTTAATCAAAATAAGTCCTGTAAAAAAAGAATTACATTTTTTTTTTCTAATTCATGTAAAACAAAATCGTCTAAAAGAAGTTCGTGTAAAAACAGAATTGGGTGCACTGTCTTTGTTGTACGAATCCACGTATACAATAATTTCGTGCAATTTTTGTCGAGCAGAAAATGAAAGATTATGCGAGAAAATCAAAATACATTCCATTCGAAAAAAATTGTTTACTCGAAAGTTAGTCGAAATTATAACAAATTTCATATCCAATAATTTGAAACGGATCGATGGATGCAACAAAGCAACGATATCCATGATTCATACAGATCAGGGGTATTACTCACGATGCCCAGTCCGATGCATTACGATCATCCTGCTATGCCTGAGGGAATTTCTAGTGGGTGTGTGTCGTCCAGCTATTTGAGAGGCTGCCAGATTGACGGGAACCGTGGTTGACAAGCAATTGGCCATTGACGGTGCCCGTCCAAGTTCCTTCTCCTTATCGGACCGACAGACCCTTCCGATATTGCCAGTGGAGACCGCACCTGTTAGGCGTCGTTATTTTTTACAATGAAATTCACCACGAAGAGAAAACGCATTGCGCATCGACTTAGTCATTCACCTGACTCCGGTTCGAAAGGTAGCCTCGATAGAAAAGTTTTCAACCTCTGCACAAAGAAAGAATAGACCTGACCTTCAGTATTAGCTTCCTTTCTTTTTTATGTAGAAACTGCTTTTTTTGTCAAAACACCGAAGCTGTTGTTCGATTGCAAAACATCGCATAGAATTTGCGCCGTGCGTTTTATCTGAATGATTTATTATTTTAATCTGCGAGCCGAGGAAGAACAAGTTTCTGCATGGTTTTGTGGTTTCGTGTTTGTTCGTTATCGCTCCATGGAAACGGTTTCTGGACTGTTATCGGGAAATCGAGTAAAAGAAAATATGAGAAAGTTTGGGCGAATGGGAATATGGCGGTCAAGCTACGACCGAATTTCACTCACGACCGTTCTATTTTCAGCGGAATAACTTTCCTAGTGCAGCCGTACCTCTATTTTTGTCCTGTGCCAAGAACGAGGATGCTTATTTTGAAGGATGGGACACAATCTTCGCGACACAAAAGAATTTAGGACGGCGAAAGATAAGAAACCAGTTGTCACAATACTGGATATCAGTGCCATGAGTCGCAGAATGTTAATCGTCGGCAAAGTTGGCGAGCGACAATTTTGTGTATTCTCGGCAATTGGAAACTTACTCGGAAAAAAAAAAACTATGACTGCTTAGCGCATAAACTATTAGCTCGTGATGCCATGATTACGACAACTTGTTTATACTTATGTTAGCGCAACTAGTTGCTCTGACCCGACGATAGTTAAATATAAATTATATTCCCTAGGCCCCCAAAATTTCAGCTGTTCAAAAACAGAGTATAGAAACGTATAGAAGAGTAACGTACGCCTTGCAAATAGGTAAGTACCGATTAATTTATCAATTACCGATAATTGATTATCGGGGATACATTAATGAGGGATATATTCAAAAAGTTCTTTCCACTCACCCGTGACTTTGGTACTGTGGATCTTCGAGACGTTACCTGCACTCATTGCACTGCTCACTCTGTTATTATTGTTGTTGTTGGTCTGTGGTATCGTCGAGGAAACATTATTGTCACGAACCTGACTCAAATTACCGACGCTCATCGCGGAAGTCACGCAAGGCGTCATCGCCGTTACGTCCTAGAAATCCAAAAGGAACAATGAAGACAGAGTATACAGCTGAAATCATTATTTTGCACGTTCAGGTGTACTCTATTTTCACCAAACGGCATAGTTGTAAATTGTAAAATTATGGCTTATAAAATACATGAACAAATTGCAACATTATGTAGAACTCATTGTTTTATTATTATCTCATTATTGAGTAGAAGAGTTCTAGATAATGTTGCATGTATTTTATAAGCGATAATTCTATAATTTATAACTATATATATTTGTACGTAATTCCTGTACAAATAATAATAAATATTGCTAAATCTCAGACATTCCGTTTAAATAAAAAAATTTTAAGTAACGATTTTTCGTAAAAAAAAAAACGTGTAAATGATGCAACAATATCAGGGATCCAATGCCGAAATACATGTTCACTGGCACAAGTATTTCGTCCATTATTCTCCGAGCATTTCGCGTCTCTAAAGCCAGAACAATGCAGCTCTTTCGCGATGTTGCAACTTCCATTTTCATCAATGCCCTAGCCAAATATGAAATGCGCGTACCTCTGCAATTTCGTAAAAGGGAGTTCAATGCCGTATATGTTGTTACGCTTACGGGAAAAAACAGCTAATTCCGTCGACTACATTTTTGAACCCGTTATTCGTTTCAACAGCAAATCAAATACTATCCTGTTTGAAGTAAACGAAATAGTTTGACTGTACCTGATACAAAATAACCAGTTATGAGCGAAGAGTATGCAAGGTTCAATTGAATAGAAAATTCCTCAAACATTACCTGTAGCACAAAGGTCTATAAATACTCAATGTGACGTGTGTCAAGGCAATAATTGAATTCTTAAGATACACTGAATTGCACGTGGACATCTATATTCATCATACGTATAAAATATTATCTATCAATGGCTCAGATCCTCTTCTATCGTAAATTGTTACTTTCTGCTATATATCTAAATTTGTTTCATTCTTTTAGAATTGGACTGTATATCATTAAAGTCATATTTGGCATGAATGAGCTCTAATCGCGGTACCGATATGCAGAGCACCTTGTTCCCGTTACTCTTATTTTCCTTTCTCCTTAATTCGAGGTCAAGCTATCGGCTGATTTGACGCGCGGCGCCCTCGCCGGTTCAATCACGATTATTACAAGTTAATTTATTTTCGCACGTTATCTCACGCCAGTTCCGACGTAATGATCTGTTGGATTTTGAACGTGACATTATATTATTTGCAAGTATAAGTTAAGCGTCGTTGGAGAACATAATGGTTGATGTGGACAATGTTTACAATTATCCGATCACGGCGTTTTGTAAAGAAAAATTTCTGATACAGAGTCTTGAAAAGTTTTTGATTTTAACGAGATCCTTACAAACACGTGTTCACTGATGTTTTAAACGTTGATTGAAAACTCAACATCACATTTTAATCATTTTTGAGATCCAAGTAGAGATCTCTTTCACATCAAGCAATTTTCATTGTAGCTCAGATAGAAGTTATACTTGAAAATACCCAATGAATTAATCGGCCTGACACGATTTAGAAGCACTAATAACGATCAACAGAATGTCGAACCATACTCGACGTAGAATAACAATGTGAAGGATTAAGGAAAACGGTGCCTTGCATATAAAATTCCCAAGATTTCAAAATGATTATGAGAATCTTGCGCAAAGGGGATATTATTCCTGGTTCAAGCCGATCATTCTATGGCATTGATGCAAGGTTACGTGTTGCGCGATCGGTCGTTCCAATTCACGGTTCATTCGATCGAGGAAAATCCTCGGATCGATTGAATTTCGCATCCGATTTCTTGCTGCACTGTTTCGAAGCTGCTTCATACGCGATCATGCAGATGCTTTCCAGAACACGAGGCACGCACGTAAACACAGGCACGTGGCCCGAGGAGGGGCTTACCTTAAAATTATCATAAAAGCTCACGGGTCGGCTCCTTGGAGCGTACTGAATCTCCTCATCGGACTGCATCGTGCTGTAAGCGTGCGACAATGAACCTAAGGGTTGCGCGCGCAGCTCATCCGGCGCCCTGTACTTCTCCCTTTTTCCTCCACTTCCGGCGGTTCAGCCAAGGTACGGGAAACTGACACAAAAATCGTGGGTGCGTGAAACGAGCAGCTGCCGAGGTTTGTAAAATCAGGCACATAATCTTACTTTGTAAATAAAAACAGTATAACTTTATAAGCCATTGCATATTTATTTAAATATCTTTACTATTCTCTTTAAATTCATGGCACATCGGTGCGATCCATTAGAGCGAACAAAAGTAACGAACGGAAAGCAAAGTAAAATAGAGGCTTTAAAGGTAATAATCTGTATCTTTTTAATAAATAAAGCTACATTTCACCAAAGGACATAAAATATAAAAATAACGAAACAAGCTGAGGCAAAATCATTAGAAATGAACACCCATTATCTGCATACCTCTAAATAAAACAACATACCAACACGACGCTTTACTTCTAACAAGAACACGTCTCTATAAGCAAGGATCATGTATCATATCCATTTATTACAATCTCCTAATACTGACACGAAAATCACGCAGAACAGTATTAACGGAGCAGTGGATAAAGGGAGTGGATACGGAGTATCGAATCCCGCGGTAAATACTAATGAGGTATAGAAGAAAACTGCCCTCAATGGCGTACCCAGTTTTCTTGCTTAGCTCGTATCGCGCTATCGAGGAACGACGGCGAATTCTTTGTCCCTTGCCGAGTAAAGCTTCTTAGACGCGCACTTGCGCCTTTTGGGGGATGATTCACGGGACGATTCGCGGGCAATCGCGGGAGTGAAATTTCGTTAATCCCATCCGACACGTCGTAAGTCACGTGCAGGCCTAACCGCGTCAGCGTGGGCGAGTGAAGGGGAAGAATTATCCGGGGGGATGCACATCGATATGTCTAACGCTCCGGCCACGTGTTCGGGGTTACGTGCATCAGGTACCCGTCACGGTGCACCGGCCTGAAAAATGCAGGAAAACGATCGGTCAGGGAATATTTTCCGGTTCTTTCAGTCGGTGCGATTTGTTTCGCTTACGAGCAGGAAACTGCCGTTTATGTATTGGCGTTTGTCACACGTGACCGATTGCCTCGTACACGTGGCCGTGTATTTTTCATGAAGTTCTAATGCATTGCACTCTCCATTGATTTGTACGCGATTCGATACTCCATCCTAACCCGATATTATTATATCTATCACACTGACGGCTTTACGATCGGATTACTCGCTTTTGATATTTAAATAATGTTACAATGTTCTATACTGTAATTATCATTTGTATCGCACCCATGTTGCTATTAAGTTTATTTGTATTCTAGAATACAGTATACTTAGTACAGTGATGTGATTGCTGTGGAGCACAGTGAAGATTACATTACTTTTTTAACGAGCTAGCGTGTACATGTAGACTATAAAACTGATTAGTTGAACTTTTGAGCTGTGGTATTCTTGTACAGATTAAAATTTTAACGATGTAGTCTAACCTTCTTTTTTTTATCCCTTTCTAAAACATTGTCATCTTACAGTGTTCATCGCTTAATAGAATTGGCAAACATTTGCAATGAACCTTTGTACAGATATAGTAAAATGTGGTAGAAGGATACTCGTAGTAGCGTTTCAAGTACTTAATCTCCAGCTCGATAGCTTAATACTGCCTATGAATAGTTAGTTCACCTCTTGCATTATGCATGTCACATGCTTTTCGTGATAAATTCTCTATTCTAATCCGTCCTCAGGAATTGTACGGCTAAACACCACGTGTCATAAGAGAGCGATTGATATGTATTTATGCAAACCTATTTGTCTTGTTCTATAATTATACTTATGTTATATATTACACTATACGTCATTTTAATACATTTTATTAAGACGAGAAAAAGAATGTTGTAATTGTATTTTTCAATTAATATTGAAATTAGTATGCGTTGTTACCATTTGTACACAGTTTCCATGATTAATCTCTCCTGTACTTTCATTTTTTGATATAAGAAATGGATTCCTCACAAGCAATATTGTTATAACATTTTTTTTTGAATACCAAATATATCTAAACACCAGCCTATAACATAATATACTTACAAAAAATTCGATCTGAATTCATGAACCTGTGGTGATAAGAAAGGAAGTGAATTTTAAATTCAAATTCAGTGCATACGCGCATGCGCATGACGTATTTGCGCAGAAAACACAGCCTTGCTCGAAATGCTGGATATTCTGTAGAGCTTTGAAAGAAAATGATCGCGTATTATCCAAAAAGTTCCTTCGCAGAATCAAATCTCCTATTCAAAATTCAATCTGACGATTGCGCAAACCTCTCACTACGGTCCGATCAATTAATTTATTAACCACCAAAGATTAGCCGCGATTTTATTTTTTGTTTTTCATCATGCAGCCAAGCACATATTTACGACCGTGAAGATACCTTTTACAATACTTCCTGAATAAAATTATCACAATTACGTGACGGACGCAAGAAAGATAGGTAATATTCATATCTGCTAAGGCGACAAGATTACAGATCTCAACTCCTCTCCCATTTTCCGATATAGTCGATTATGCGATAGGAAATTGTTAATTACAGTTGGTATCGTTTAAAACGACATCAAATAAGAATCCAATTATAAGACTCCTAACGTATTGATTATAAAATCATAAAAAGCTGACAAAAAATAAATAGAGGTATTTATATATAACGACCTATAAACGCAAGCGTAAAGTCTTAAATGACGCTAAGTGAAATCCTAGTAACCCAAGTACTTCAAGAGATAAAAAAAATATTGAAGCACGCCGCTTTCTTACACACGTCGCCTCTACCTAAATCTACCAAAGCTCCGTGAACAAGGCAATCGACGAACTTGAAGATTAACCGCGTAATTAAAAGACGAAGAGTAAGAAAGGAAAGTCAATAATTCGTCCATCGTTTGACCGACAATTCCCCCTTTCTCCGGTTGCATTCTTCTTCCTTGGCTATTCCCAAAGCTATTCCCAATCCCTTCGTACAGCCGCTCCCCGGGTTGCTTTCGAGGAAAGACCGATGGCGATACGATCGGAATGCGATTCATCGAATTACACTATCGTCGTGCGCAACGCGTAACCGTGGATTATTACGTCAGGGAGCGTGTTTTTTTTTTCACCGTCCTACGATCATCGAGGCGCGACGCGGTAGAGTAAATTTTTTTTCCCCGACCATTCGGCGGCTGTGAGCGCGGCTTTACTTTCACGATGTAAGATCCGTAGTTAATACCAGCCGGCGTTACGCAACCAGAGTACGCAAGGCAATAAAACCGTGTCGTTGTTGAGCACCGCACAATGATGTGACCTACCTATGGCGGGGCCGTGTTCGGGTTACGCCTGGAAATAAGTCATTTCTCCATTAAGACCCTTTATGCGGCGCTCACATTCATGTCACCGAAACCGGAGTTTGCTGAACCCGCTTGTGTACGTTACGCTTCGAACAACTTCCAAGACTGAAGGCAAGAAACGGTGGACAGCACATTTGCAACTTCAAACATGAGTTTTCCCTTGCAACCGTCAAACTGGCATTGAAGCAAGTACAGTGATATTGGAGCAACGATCATCGATAATTATATATGGGAAAGCAATTGGTGAATAAAGGGTCCGATAGTGTATCTCCTGTAATATTCATCTTTCGGATGTCTAATGGTAGTGAAGAGTTTTGTAGAAGTAAGTGTTCTGGAAAGGGGACGTTTTGCTATGGTTATGTTTAAATTTATGTAAAATAAATAGTAGTTATGAAGCACCGTAAGTTTGTGATTAAATATACGCGTATATTATATTATAATTCTTTTATAGATCGAATAAATGTAAATTATACGAATAGGACACTGTCCAATGAAAAATACATCCTGGATTGATATGCAAACTCGAGGAAAGCATATTTCAAGTACCAGATATTTCAGTCTTGATAACTGTTATTTATTTATGCTGCATTTAAATGTCGTGACAATCATTGCAACAATACGATGATAGTTTATTCTTCTTTAAATTTACAATGCTTGTTATATCAATTTACAGTGTTTGCATCTCGAATGTAGATATAAATTTTACGTGCATATTGTAACTAATTTAGATTTGAGTTTACAAAATGATAAAACTAAAAGCGATGTTTTTCAAACTTTTTCCTCCTTTATAATGCTTCGGTTTAATTTATTCAATCCGTGTATGCCTTTTTTTTACTATAAGTTAACGATAAAAATGCTTGTCATGAAGAAAAATAATTCCTGTTGATTTCTTTTATTCCCTTAATTAATTAATCATCGAAAAATATACCCTTGTAATTACAAAAACCATTTGACCCAAAACAACCGTACTGAAAAGTTAAAAATAAAAATAATATCAACGACACTCTATTCGATGAATAGTTAAAAATAACATAATAGTCTCTTGTGTAATGACATTTATAGCACTTGTAAAAAAAGACATGTTAATGAATGAGGCATTAGAAACATTGGTTTTCCTTTTTTTTTTTTAGCAAAAGCAGCACAATAATCCAAGGCTACGTTGAAAATATTAGCAGTACCCGACGTTTGCCGACGTGACACTTGTCCAGCGGTACTCTGGCTTAAGTACATTTACTAATTCCATTTTTTGTATTACTCGCAACCTTGAAATTATCCATTTATCTGCTAGAGTTTTTTTATTCTCGCAACTATCAACAAGCATTCCTACATTTGGATGTTATGATTCTTCGATCACTAGACGCTTAATTATAGAATATACGATGAATACATTACGTTCTATTTGTGTACTACGCGGTAGCAGAAATCTAGGTGCCAAATTCAATGTTGGCAGCTACTGTAAAATCTTCTTGGGTTACATAATGCGGAGACCAAAAAAAATAATTTCATATCCGCAAAGCCGATCGACATCTAACAGTAATTTAGCGAGGCAATAAAAATCAACGATCGACAAAAATAATTCCGTAGCCGATGGCGGGTATCGAATGTCAAAGGAGACCTTACTATCTTCCATAGTTCCTACCTCTCATAGTGGACAAACATGTTTGTCCCACATTTTCTAATGGTAGGATCGACAATACCAGGAAGTGCAAGTCAAGTTAAACAACATCTGGCTAAAAAAAAAAAAATAATTAAGTAATCAAATATACAAGTCAAATTTATACACACGATTATCGAGCACTCGCAAGGAATATTGTTGCCTGAGTATTCTGTATATCCAATAAGCCGAATGGAACATCATTGTTTATGAGCAACATTCGATAAACGTTCTATCGTCCGCGATTAAATAATCATACGTTACAAATTTTCGCAGCGGATAAACGTGATTAACGTACAAACAGATGACTGAATGTTTCCAAAGTACATCGCTTCGTGCGATATTCCTGGTAAATTGACGAAACATCGCAACAACTGGCGACAACCTCTAAATCGCTAACAGTAAACGTTGAAAGATGTTCAACAACTCATGCCAAGGAAAAAATTCGCAAGATTCGTTGCAAAAGTTTGACAGCTTGGAAATGTTTATATCTTCAAATAAGCAATGCATAAAACGCCTGGATATGGTGCAGTTTTCCTTGTTTTGTTCGTAGGAAAGAATTCAGGCATTGAAATTCATGAAACACAGAATTTATCTTATCCATATGCTCAGCAGAAATATCAAAAAAATATGAGTGCATATAATTAAAAAACATCGTGAAATGTACCAACAACGTGATATTAAAAAACAGCATGAATGTTCGAAACGTGCTAATCGTACCTCTTGTTATAACACGCATCGACAATGAACGTTAATTAAGATTTTTTCTTTCTAGTAAAACTTGCAAATGCGAAGTAGATGGATTCATAAGATAATTACTATACGCATCTGTTCAATATGGTAAAACGATTAAATAGAGCAAACATCCGATAATCGTTACTCTTTTATTCTTTCCGGTAAGAATTTCAAATAAAATATGGGTCACGGATCGTGTCGACAATAATTTAGCGCATTGCGGTTGCAGTTTCCATTATTCGAGCGAGAAACGCTGAGCACGTGCGACCTACGCAACCTCTAATTGAATTCTCCGATTACAAACGGTTCCCAGGGATCGGGAGGTGCAATCTTATCGGTGCTGTCAAAGGTCTCCATGGTACAAAAGCGAATTATACTGTTCGCCAAATTCATTGACGACCTTCATTCATGGGAGCACATGAAAAGACGCTGCGTTATGAACCAACGTGATACATTCATAAAGTCTTATTATCCATCCGTGACCTTATCGCGCTTGCCAAATGTTGTTTTTAATTGTACCAAGCGACCAGTAAGCCGAGCCGCGCGAGTGTCACTTGCTATCGTTTGACAACCAACGCCAAGAAAATATTAACACTAAAGCACGATGCTTGCTACTCTTAAATCCTAATTTTTATTCGACAAATATTTCCTTTCATAAAAATCTACAACGATGACAAGTTCACGTAACAAAGTAGCACGCAATTCTTTGTACACCTCGGACTCAGAAGCGCGATCGATAATGATCATCGATTTCTCGAACGACAGAAAATCCTGCCTTTCATCCGTACTCTCCAGACACGGATACCAAAAACGAAGTAATCGACGCCAAATTCGCGAAGCGCAAAGCGGATCGAGACAAGGGCAAACAACGCTCCTCTCGCCAAACTCTTCTTATCGCTCCGCGGAGTATAACGCGGTAATCAGTACACTCGCTCAGACGTCTCGGTATCGCCAAACTTTCGTTTCGCCTATCTCGACGCCCCTTTGCGCGTCTTCGATTTTCACTTGTAAAAACAAGATATTGCCGCTCGATAGCTCAATACCAGGCCGCCAGCATTACGACGACCTTTATAATCCGTTAGATCCTCCAAAAGTCCGCCTTCCAATATCATCCGGCCGAACTTACCTTCCAAACTGTTGCACGGCGAGGCGGGCAGGAGCGCGGAAGAGAATCTCTTTGCTCTCCTCGTTATCCTGTATTTTCGAGGAGATCCCAGGAGGCACGGCCACTCTCTTCGTTCGTTCACCGCAATTCTCGAGCGATGCACTTGCCGCGTGCTTCCGTAGGGAGGCTCGAGGACGTGCCTCGTGGATCGCACTCTCTCTCGGCGAGGATCGAGGAGGAGAAAAAGCGGCGAACGCAGAACGTTGCCGCTTCGGTGTCGCGGTGACAACTGACTCGCTCGTGTGCGCGCCTGGACGAGGCCGAAGAGGCCCCACCAAAGTGTTCGCCAAAGCCCCCGGTACCCAGGTGTCAGGTAAGCTTAAAGCAGGGGAATCCTTCCCGCAGGTGGAGAGGAGGGGGGCGACGCCTCAAGGATCTTTCGGTTTATACCCGACCCTGGTATAGCAATGCGGTAAACAAGGACCGTTTCTGCCCCCAATATCCTGATTAAGGCTGTAGGAATGCATATTGGTTCTAACGGAGTGTACGAATTATCCGGTTAAATGGATTTGTGCAGGTGTTGGTACTGGTTAGTACTACTAAGTAGTTGTACAATAAAAATGTAAATTATATTAGCGATCTTACATCGGGCAGGTGATAATAGTGTATAAATATTATTATAATGATATATATTGTTATTATGAATGTTACGTTATTTGTCGTTGGTCTGTGGAAAAGATTTATTAGATGTCATTAATTTCTCATGTGTAGGTGATGGGAAAAAAAAATTCGGATCATCGGGTAGCTGGAATGGAAATAGATCTTTTCCACGTGGAGAATAATGTGATATTTATAATAATATTTATATATTTATATATTATTATTATCTGTTCGATGTAAGATCGCTCATAAAATTTATATTTTTTATTCAATAGAATTATGTATGTAAAAACTTTGATGTGAGGTTAGAGATATTGCGAGAATACCGAATCACATCTACCGGATCTTAAAATGAAAATACCTGTAAGCTGTGAGGTACTTGCATTGTACAACCGTGAATTTTTCAGGGGTGTAAATTACAGCGATTCTCATCTTTTTAGATTCGTAAAACACTAAAATGCTATTTATTTTCTGATATCGTCCCGCAATGTTTTGGGATATTGCTGTAATATCCTGTAAGAAAAGGATACTTTTTCGGATATTTCATGCGCGTAGTTTCTCAATCAGATAGGCCATTTATTCATTCGTACTTGCCGTTTTATTACACTTATATCATACATTATACTATCCGTAATTTTATTACATTTGATTGAAGAAAGAAAAAGAATGTTATAAGTTGTATTTTACAGCCGCTTTAGAAATGAGTATGTATTATTACCATTTATATAATATTTTCATGGCTAATTTTCCCTGTTCTGTTATTATAACAATTTTTCTTAATACCAAATATATCTAAACACATATCTATAGTACAATATATTTAGAAAAAAATTCGATCTGTATTCATGAGTAACTGGTATTAAAAAAGAAATGGACTCTAAATTCGAATTCAGTGTATACTTGATATCTGAAATCATCTATTTTCGTTTCCGTGAATGATAAAAAATTCGAGTTCACTGTCTTCTGCGGTTAACTTATCATTATATATGCGCTTTATGCATGATGATACGGAACAATATTATCTTGATACGCTGAATATAAAAAAGATCCAATTAATAAAATGTTCACCTAAAAATATAATTCATGCAAATCGTTATCGATTGTTATACTACAATGAAACATTCGAATAACACGCATTTGGAATACTATTGTCGAATTTGACGTGAGAATCCCGAATTCGAATCTCTTCAATGACCATTATTGATGCATGATTATAAATTTTTCATACGATATGTACCTACCCTGTAAATTTGATCATTTCGAAGCCATTTAAAATAGTGTGTACTAAACTAAACAGTATTTGCGCTCCATGCCAAAAATCAGACAAACAGTAAACAAACCTAACCACCGTATTTCAATATCACCTCTCGACTTTGCCAACTTTGCTGCTAAGAAATAGATTCCGGAAGGCGTGACTGCAAGTAATAGTATATTTACTATTCTCATTAGAATAGATTAGTGCAGTCTCATTTCATCGCATGTTACCAAGAGCTTCATCGTTTTAATGTTGATAATTGATTGAAAGTCTTGAGAAATAGCGTATGAATTACTCATGAGATAGGCCTTTTTGCATGACAATAATACCGCTCGTGTAAATAATGTGATATCAATAAATAGATTGCTACTAAATCTCCTCCCCTCAATGTTTATATAACAACTTGCGCTCGTGATGCTACTTCGCGAATCAATATTTCAGGCCTGAAGTTAACTGGTTAAAGATTATATCTCAACCCCTAAATGATACATATTTAAGTAATATATAATTAAGGTGGTCTTAATTATGGTTATGTATCGTATGCAATATGTTATATACATTATATCGAGCAAGAAGATAGTTTGAAGTAACCACGTTTCACAGGACATATATAAAATATTTGATAAGAATTTTGAAAAAATGAGCGCCACTGAATCTCACTTTCACAACGTCCAGTCATTTAGAATGGAACAAGATCCGTTGAAGGAAGTCGCCACGGTGGAAAAAGGGATGGAGAAGAGATTGGGGAATTGGTCATGCCCACCGGTTGGCGTTTACCTTGAACCGTCCTTTTCCACTTTACGTTACTTTCTCATCTGCTTATTTTTGTATAGTTTGATGTTTACAGCGCACCATGATTCTTTTTCACCTTCTCTAGAAACACGGTCATTCGATGATAATGTAACAGATTTTGGAACTGAATGCATAACATCGAAAAATAGGAACTCGCATGAAACTTTAATCGATCGACTACGCCATAAGCAACGTTTATTTTCACATTGAAACGAGAATGTCATTGCATAACATCAAAACGTAGCGTTACCCAATTTATGCTAGAAATATAAATTACATATTACACACAAGAACTCCATGACGCATTTCGTACATAATTTACAACGTACGATATCAAGAAGCCCCAGTGGCGAGATAAAAAGTTGAATTGTAATCAGCATATGGTTGTCTAAGCGATTCATTCCTGAATCGATCTCCTATTGAATAAAAGATTTTTAAACCGCCCATTACAATCGGCAAGGTTTGACTTGCAAAGTTGCGCCGTATTCCTTCAGCATTCCCGTGATATATGAATACGAATTTATATATACTTCTTCGGAGCCTGCTCAGGAGGAATCTTCGATTTACGATTATGGCCATAATGCTTTCACGAGTGTATCGTCGCGCTCATCCTTCAACGTTCCTCCCTCTTTCCATTGACGCTCTCCCACTTGACGCCTTTCATTCATCCGCGATCATTTCCTCCGGCATAATGGCACGTACACCCCCACGTTCCGCGAAGAATAAATCAGATTTCTTTTATTCAAACCATTCAAATGGCGGTGCGTGCAGTTACTGCGATTCAGGGCCCAACCCGGAGGGGGAAAAATGCCGACACGGTGGCGAATACCTGTGGATGAAACCGGTCTCTCGAAATCGTCTAGGTCGAGGATACAAAAGAGTCACGACGATGGCTCGCGACCGAGCGAAATTCCACTGGATGGATATCATTCTTGGAGCACCTTCTCTTTCAAGCGCCGCGCCATTGGTAGATACGATCGGGTCATTCGCATTTCTCCAAATTCAGTGTCAATTCTCGATGATACCGGACGATCGAAAATGTCGGTTGAATCTTTGCAAGCAACGCCTCGGTGCTTCGGGTTACTTTTATGCAATACACTTGTACGGACTTACTCGCGGTTGAAGGTGTTGCGCGATAAGGGAGAAAACCAAGTTCGCGATGTTCTGATTTCGCGATTTAAAAAGAAGAGGCTACTATATTTTTGCTTAATTGATTAAGAAGAAACGTTACACCGTGTTATCTCCTTGCAAACATAAAAGAACTCGAAGGTCTTCACAAATCTTCGAGCTCTTTACGGTTGTCATGTGCGTAATTAAAATGCTAAGATACAAATCACTAGATGTTTGGAATGCAATTAAATATGTGGCGATGGAATAAGTGATGTAGAATAGGTATCCGTTACGAACCATTGCAGTTCTAGGTTTGAACGGTCATTATGTTTTCTATTCCTTTATTAACGATCTCGTGATCAGCTCTTTATTTCGCGTGATCAGTTTCGACCGGCGTAATGCATATATTTTCAATCCAAACTTCCCAGAAGTATTTACAACTGTGTCCGTATGATCACAGAAAAATATTTATGAAAGTATCCACACCTAGCAGTGACGCAATAAGAACGCGACATACGTATGCTATACGTCGGTGCATAGTTCATATTTAACGATGACACGAGAAATAACAACGTCATCTTTCCTGAAAGTGCAACGTTAGATATTAGCAAAAAACTTTTGGTTCTTCATGAAGTGCGTCTTGTCTTTTTAATCCAAATAGTACTATTATTATTATAGCGATTGTAAAAACTATCGTTGGATATCGTGTTTTGATCTCTTTTTAAGTAGACTGATTAAAACAACATTGTTAAATGACGGCTTTTGTGGTATATTTAAATATCTGCGAACGAATAAATAGCATACTTTAATTCGTTTAAATAAAAATATATAAAGTATATTACAGTGTATTTGTTTAGTTGGTGTAATAATACAGCTGGCTCCAATAACGTAATATAGTAAAAAGCGTGTAAAATACCACGTGCAATAATTACTTTGCATTACTTATTTTTTACAAATTTTAAGAACTAATTTATGATTTTCATATTAATTACATCATGCAAGGTTTTAAATTTGATCTATAATGTAATAAACTCGCAGCCATTAGCTCGATATTATTGCTAATCCAGAGAAACTGTATATCACAAATAAAATATCGATTGCCCAGGTCTCACCACGTGGAGGTTGCTGCGAATGGAGACCCAGCTCTGTCATTGATCCACGCCTTTAAAATTTAAATGATCATTCTTACTACGAGCGTCTAAATCTTAACTTATACTATCCGTGCAATTAAACCAATTCAGAAGATACAGATTTTTTTACAAACATAACCTACTCAATCGATACACAAAAATCTACAAAGCTCCATTTTTTTAAATTCCCCAGCATTCAGTTGTGGGTGTCTGAATAATTATACGAATCTATCCATTTCCCCTCTTTGCCCCCTTTCTTTTTACAGACATTTATGGTACCTATATCTAAGAATAATGGCCGACATTCCTAGTATAAAGCTGCAGTTTATGTGTGTGGACAATTCATGTACCCTCATTGACGCCGGTCATAAGTTACTGACCATTAATCATTAAAAATACCTTATCTGCCCCTCGCATTTTGCAGACGTTATTCAGCGCAAAGGACCACCATCGTGCGCACATTTCAATTCCTGATTGACGCGAATCAATGCACGGACGTGCCTCGTTGCCGACGTGACATCAACATCACAATGAGGGTCGATGAGGTGGCGCTTAGGAATTCAACAGAGATAAAATGGGACTCCGTACGTGGAACCGCAAGGGGCGAAATCACCCTTCGGTACTTCGTGCTTTATCTCCAACGATTCTGGAATTTTAACGGCTCGCTCGCGTTTCCCAAACCCCGGGCATCTCAAAATGTGCCACCCACCACGCTCGTATCTCAAACATATGGACTGCCCAGACAGTGGAGAATATCACCTAAAAAAATATTTCCCTTTACATACAAAAATAACGAGCGTATAACTTCAAATTAAATTGTTTTGTCGAAATATTATTAATGTGTCCCTTTCTTTATTTTTCTTCAAATTAAATTGTCTTGTCGAAATATTACACTTTGTGTCCCTTTATTTTTTTTTCTTTTATATACGCACTTTGCTTACATTAAGATAATTAATTTGAAGGAATATAAAGATTGATTTGTATATCAATTCCTCAAGAATCTCTACGTAACTCAGGATCGCAAATCGACTATTGTAATTGCATGAAACCAGTCTGTTATATCGTACTTTTTCTCTTTTGCTTCTAGGTAAAAAAGAGATACATGGGAAAGTATCGAGTTGGTCGAAACTGTATCATTTCTAAATTCTTTCCACGGCAGGGGGAAGCAAGCAAGGAGGCACACCTCTTTAATACATGGTACATGTACATATATGGTCGTTGAACGCATTTGCTCCATAGTAAACCTGGGATATCTGCACTGCAATGCGCATTGAACCGCAGCCACTAATTTTCTACGCTAATGAGCCCCGTAAAGAAGACCGTCCTTCTCGTTAGTAATGACTCCAGGCAGAATGTTGGGCTACACCAGAGATATACAGGATGTACATTGTAAGTCTTGGATACATATTGAAAGCATTGCGATGTATATTTTCTACATTTTTTTTTCTTATGCATATATTATTACATAAATTAATACTTATAAAAGAATATAATGCTGAATAATTTATAGATGATTTATAACTGAACGATAAACTTGTCAAGTCGGCAAGTCTTTCAAAACTACAAACATACACACGTGACGAAATAAATTACCTGATTTTGGTTAGTAGTGAGTGAATTGAATTTTATTTTTACAGAGAAATTACGAAAGTAAATCAGCACTCATCCGTGTCCGTTAAATAATATATTGCATGATAATTAATATAAACATAATTAAAAGCACTCCGCGGTACGAGAATGATGGAGCGATATATAATAAGACGCGTGTAAAATGACAAACAAGTCACACTTTGTGATGTCAAATGAGTAGTTATGTAATGCGTTATGCGAACGGAATATAATATTCGCTATACAAAAGAATCATAAAAATAATCTCAGTAAGATGACATAACTTGACAAATATATGTGATAACGACAGTGTTTCCTAGAATATCGCAAATATTAATTAAGGAATCCTTCTCAATCTGTAGTACGAATTATTTAAATCTCCGACCTGAATCAATGTGATCGCTTATTTTCCGCATAAAAAATTAATTAGAACACAGTGTCATAGATCCATATAATTTATTTTCGAAAGTCACATAATTAATATCTTATTCGTACAGGAATAATAGGTTACCACGCTAATGAGCAAAAGTAGGAAATAACGCAGTTTTATCGCGTGCCATTCAGTCATATCTGTGCTCATTCAAGATTCCCAGATAAAGAAATAATGTGTGAATACCTAGTGGAGCTAGAAAAGATGCTTCCCACTTTCGTATAATAATCGAAAGACAGCCATATCATACATATACTTTAAATAGGATAATATTATGCAAATGTATTAGAAAATATATTGAGGTAGCAGATGCGAGAGCTAAAATTTAATTCGCGCTAATTATCAAAGAATATACGAAATATATTCTACAAAAATCTGGCATAGATTTATTTTACTTTTTTTATTATGTGAAAAATAATATAGCAATGAATACCAACTACAAAAATTAAGTAGTTATATAGAAGTTCGTACTTCATAACCGTGTACAACAATTTAGTAATGTGGCTATCTCGAAATTCGAATTATTGTTAAACAAATCCATCAATTTTACAAACATGAACTTTTAAATTTACCTTATTCACGATTTAATGTATGTATAGGTTTGATCTTGCCATCTTGTTTGCCATTTTAATAATATTAAACCACTAATTTAAATAAGACGTACTATTTGAATGCTACACGAAAAATCGTTATCATACGAACCGCACTATTATTTAAATTTACATTCTCACTAGTACATCAGATTATTTTTAATTGCAAAATCCCGTGCTATCACGCTGCAATTAATTTCGCAACGTGCATTGTGCGTAATAAAGACTCGTTAAATTCCCAAAGAGATCCATAAATAATACTATCATATCGCCATAGCCACAGATATTCTTTCATACACACGATAGTACCTCGTCGAATATGAATATCAACAAATTTTACGATCGAAGTAATTAAAGAAGTACGACATACTCTGCGAATGTCGACAAATTTTAAATCGCAAATCGTAACTAAATATGTCGTATGCCAAAATAATTGTCGAAAAAATGGACATAAAGAAAGATATTGATATTAAAGTACATTCGATAGTACATAAGTCATCGTTATAATAATAATCCCTGCAGTGACTGACCTAGCGTTTCGGCGCCAAAGACCAGTCAAACGGATAAATGTGCATCAGAACTTGCAATCTCGCAAGTTCACCGGTGTTGGCACCACTGAGACACAACGAATTGACAGGAGTGGCGCGCAAAAATGTGTGGACGATGTGCTTGGTGAGTAACATTCTCGTTGATCCCAACATTTAAAGCGCAAGAATGAAGAAACGAAGGAAATACGCGTGATTCGATTTTAGCACCTTAGACCCGGATAGCCTGTCCGGTGCGTGTGAATACAGAGACACGACTGGCAAACGGCGTAAAAGTGTATGGACCGAGAGCGAGTTGAAATACGTTCCGTCGTTCAACATGGGACCGAGGGACGTACTACCGTGTTTGGTCGCAGGTTCGCATTTTGGAAATCAGAACGAAAAAGTGCTGTGCCCAATGATGTGGGGCATGATACCACCTTGGCACGAGGTAAGTGTAAACACGAAAGGTTAGGTTGGGATGGAGCGTCGCTCGGTCGGCGCAGTCGTGGTGGGGGACTCACGTGGGGCGAGATTGAACGATTCGAAGTTTACCAATGCGAAATATCTCAGCGGGTAATTCTATTTATTTCTTAATACCACCGTTCGAGCGCATGTCCGCTTTTCTTTCAATTCGTGTGCACTATTTGTTATGTCGACAGAGATGTAATATTATACTTTTTTTTGTTCATATTGTCTATGTCTCCCTGGTTTTAATTAACGAGGTTTAATACTTGTTTAAAAGTTGGTGAAAGATAGTAATTTAGGTAAATGATATAAGATACGAAAAACAATTATGAGTTTTTTCTAATTGAACGAATATTGTTATTATGTTGACCTTGATCGGGTAAATTTTTAATAATAAAAAATATGATATTGAAGTAGTATAAATTTTATGTTAGGGGGATTACAGAAAGCATACTATGTCTACCCATAATGCGAGATTGGAAGGTATTAATAATTCCAAACTTTATTCGCCACCGCTCCACAGAGGACAAAGATGTATCGTTGTCTGTGAAGGATACTACGAATGGAAAGCTGGAAAGACTAAAAAAGATGTCAAACAGCCTTATTATATTTATGCTGCACAAGATAAAGGTGTAAAGGCTGATGATCCAAAAACATGGAATGGCGAATGGTCAGAAGAAAGCGGTTGGAAAGGATTTAAAGTTATCAAAATGGCTGGACTTTTTAATACTTTTAAGACCACTGAGGTATGAAAAAATATGGAATTGAAAAAAAAAAGTTATCTATGCTAAACAAAATTATTTCTCAGGGTAAGATTATATATAGTTGTACAATAATCACCAGGGAGGCAAATAATGTTTTTTCTTGGTTACATCATCGAATACCCATATTTCTTTCAACAGAAGAAGACTCAAATGTAAACAAGCTTTCTATAATTTCTATTATAATACACCTTTATACATATATTCATTATTTATACTTACCAATTAGGCTTGGCTGAATAAAGGTATATCAGTCGTAGAAGCTATCAACAGATTAAATGCTTTAACATTGTCAGAGGGTATATTGAACTGGCACACGGTTTCTACGCTTGTAAACAATGTTCTATGTAAAAGTGAGGAATGTAGAAAAGAGAAAAAGCCAAAGTACGTGCACATACTTTACCATAATATAGTGTAATGAAGATTTAACTAGACTACCTGAAAGTATGAACTTTTAATCTCATGAAGTGACATGCTAGACTATTGATTTGCTAATACCATTATGCACAGGGAAGAGAAAAAGAGCGGCCCTACTGGTTTTATGGCTTCTTGGTTGAAAAAGGGGTCTACAGAGTCAGCTAAGAGAAAAAGCACAGCCAACAATGATGTTCGCGATGAGAACATCTCAGAAGATAATGAAAAACCCTCAAAAATCATAAAATCAGATTGATTTGCTTCTGTTTATTATAGCAAAGGAAGATGTTCTGAAAACAATACTTTAGGATATGAAATTACTCCTATTTTTTATACCTATTTCTGCAATAAGAATTTATTTATTTATTTATTTATTTAACATTCTACTTTTATTACATCGTTAGGTTATTATTCACACCACACTGTGGTAAATGATACTAAAAGTATAGCTCTAATAGAAGTTATACGACGTCCATAATACGAGCCATGTAGAGCAAACGTGTAGATTATCTATACATCTGTAAAATAACATATACTGTAATTATTACTAATTGTACTTCAGTATTATTAACATAACCGCACTTATTACAAATCGAGATTGTCATATAAACAGTAACAATATCAGAAATTAAATCTACTTTTCATACCCATAGTCCTTCCTACTTTCTGAATGTTCCCTGCTTCATTCTAATCCACCGATCAACGATATGTAACGGAAAAGAGCTGCGATATGCTCCAAACTTATACGGCCGTAAATTCGATTTACATTCTGCTCTCGACAACAATGGTACACAAGAACGCAGCCCCTTTCTAAAGACAAGCGAAACAATTCTTTGCCGAGGGTTTATTATAATTATGCCAGCTATGAAATTCTAATACCCGACCGGCTTCGCGCTCGTGAGCGCGCATGCGCGGCTACTCGTGAACCACCAATCAGACATCAGTATTTGCTCTCGTGTCCGTTGGTCATGCCTGTGGTGGGGATAAGAGAGGCCACCAGTCACCCGAAGATGTCAGCACTCTACCTCGCGTTTCGCGCTAGCAGCAGGAGCGATCGGTGGCGGTTCGGTACGTGATTCGCGCAGTGTGTACGACGGAGGATAGGTATACGTACGTTGATACCGTCGTGGCTGCGCGTTTTCCTCTGCCGTGCGGCGGGGGCTGCCCTTCGCGAGAATACGCGTCACGCATGGCACCGCTCAGCGGCTGAGACGCCTTTTCCACGGAAACCGAGAGAGAGAGAGAAAGAGAAAGAAAGAGATCGTGCGCGGCCGGGGCCCAGCCTCTTCGCGTGTCTCGTCTCGTTTTGCAGTTTTCGAGTGGCGGAGGGACCGAGCCGCGAGCGAGCCGAGAGAATGACTAGCCAGGAGACGCGCGATCAAGCGATCAGCAACGTGGAAACCGAGTATCTCGAGATCAACTCGAAGGGTGCCTGGGCGATTCTGTATCAGGTACGAGGGCCGACTCCCCGTTCTGCATCCCGCTCCGCGCCTTTCCTTCCGGTTTACGCAAAGAGAAACCGCCACGGCGATACGTCGCGAATCTGTCAAAGCCCAATTTACGGCGATTAACAGAGTGGATAGCTTCTACCGTTTTGTGCTGACACCGCGAGTCTGTGTCCCCGATATGGAATAATGAAAGTGTCCCTATCCCTCATACCATCGTATTTGCGGTCCTCGCAATGGTATAATTCATAACGTGCCCGCTCCCACGTTACACTGTTCTTTCCGAGATCGTCGTGTTTTTGCGGCTAATGATGCCCGTGTTACGGATACGAAACGTATTGTGTCACGTCTGTTGCACCACTTTGATTTGTCCATTGTAATGCGGGGCTATGCACGATTCGCGTTATTCGAGTTTGCCTGCGATTCAACGAACTAGCGTATTTGTGAAATTTATGTTCCGCAAATAGGCCGTAATTTATTGGCTTGCTACGCATTTTGGTGCAATAACTCTCTGGATTTTGATGGCATACTTTCTTATTGCACTCACACTTCCGCCGAAGTTGTGTATTAAAGCCCTTACCGCTCAATGGCTTTAGCAGATTTCCCCCCCCCCCCCCGTTAAAAAAAAAGTTTTCCCGTAAAACGCGGCAGAAACGTTTACGGAGAAATTTTAATTTCATTGCCAAGGTCGGGCCTCTTGGATGAACTATATATGCCTACTATATTTAGTATTGCAGTCTAGCTTTATACTTATGTGTCAAATACGATTTGGCTTCAGATTTTTGGGCACATAAGATTTCCAGATAAGAGCCTTCGGCGATTAAAACGTGTAGTGCACGTATGCAGATTTTGTAAATTAGACTATCCTAAGAAATGTATTTACATTACTTTAGAAGCATGCTGTAAATAATATAATGGCATTCTAGTTACACTTTGTCCTTCCTATCTTCTTATCTGCTTAAAACATAATTGCGTCTAAATGCTAAGAGAAAATTGTTTGTTTGTTTATAGCATATACGCAATGAGTGTGGTAATTATGAATACACGTGCAATGAATCAAAGAAACCACAGAATAAAAATCTGAATCGCTATCGAGATGTTGCGCCCTATGATCATAGTAGAATCATTCTCAAAAGGGGGCCGTGCAATTACATCAATGCCAATCTTATACGGGTAAATATACATTTACACTGAACATTCCAGATTGGATTATGAAATAATAATTTCTATAACTTTATTGCAGGTTGATCGTGCTCATAGACAATACATCCTTACACAAGGACCACTGCCAAATACGGCTGGCCATTTTTGGCTGATGGTGTGGGAGCAGAATAGTAAAGCTGTCCTCATGTTAAACAAAATAATAGAGAAGAATCAAGTCAAATGTCACCAGTATTGGCCTCTTGAAGATTGTTTAGATCACATTATGACATTTCCAGACGTTGGTATAAAAGTAGAATATGTCAGCAAAACTGAATCTTCGGATTATACCACTAGAATATTACGGTAAGTGAAGAATTATAGACATTTCTTGTGCCTAACTTCTTTCGAGATACTGATTGTCTTATTATTCTACTTAAACATGTTTTAAACAGGCTAACCGATATGGAGACAAAAGAAAGTAGAGACATTTTACATTTTCATTATACCACATGGCCAGATTTTGGGGTGCCACAAAGTCCAACAGCCTTCTTACGTTTCTTGGCAGATGTGAGACAATCTGGAGCATTAGATCAAAACATTGGTCCTCCTGTTGTTCATTGCTCTGCTGGAATAGGAAGATCAGGAACATTTTGTTTAGTTGATACTTGTCTTGTGTTGGTAGGTATCTTTACAGATATCACATATAAAAGTGTATTACGAACTATGATTGATCTCCTGTGACCTACCTCGAGTTCCAAGGAACATTCGATTTACATTGTTTACCCAATCAACTATCATTTCCTCTTATATCTATTGACCACTACACATCAGAAAACTTGTGCGTACTTGCTAAATGATGTGCCATTATTTACATTCAGATTTTTCTTTTCCTCAATATAAAGCAATACAAGCAATAAGATTGAGTTATGATCAAAGTATGGAAATTAAAATAGAATACTGACTTTGCAGGGCTAACTATAATTTCTGTTTACAGATTGAGGAGAATGGATTAAATTCTGTAAATGTGAGAGATGTGTTGATGGAAATGAGACGGTCTCGAATGGGTTTAATACAGACACCGGACCAACTTCAATTTTCATATGCTGCTATCATAGAAGGCGCAAAACAATTGCCATCTAATAACGTGGTAACTAATACCAGTTCACAGTAGGACAATGCTATTAAACAAATTTCGGGTACATCTCAAAACTCATTGTCACACTGAAATTTTTATAATATACTTTGTACTAATCTTGTATAAAACACTCAGAAAAATGTATTAACAGCATTGGACTGCTGTAATGAAATATAAATAATGGCGTTTGCTAAATGTTATCTGTATTTCAGAATGTCAACAATAATGAGGTGATAACAAATCATTATGACGTGGTGAATAACATAAGCAATTCTTCGGTAGAAGAAGATGAGGAACCGCCGCCTTTGCCACCTCCAAGAGGTGAATCTTTAACCCGTAGTATGATGGCAGAATTATCTTCAAATCCAACAACAGAAAATGGTAATATTTACTAATTGCACTTAAATAGTCTATTTGCTGAAATATACAATATTCTTTCATACGGTTCTAGATGAATTAGCTGGACCTCCGGACAAACCTTTGCCAAGGGAACCTTTGATTTGTACGGACACATGCTCCAGTCCACCTTCAATAAATTCTATGTGTACTACCAACAATCTACATGAACAAAATTCCGACAGCGCAACGTTACCCAATGATTCTACCAGTGACGGCGAAAATACTTTTCAAACAAGTAGTCCTCCGTCCAGTCCAGATACGTAAGTTACTCTCGAATATTCGATCTGGTTTTATTTGGTCAATTGTTAAAAAGCAATTGATTTTTACAGAAAAAGTGAAGTACGTCAACGTAACAAAGAGAAAAAGGACAGACTTGCAGCACAAGTACGGGAGATGAAGCGTCGGCAAAAGGAGACAGAAGAATGGCAGAAGCTCAAGAGGTCATTATTTAAGCCCCTTTCAATAGGCATAGGCGCTGCAATTGTTGGTGGGGGTATTATAGTGCTCTGTGGCTATTTCTATATGCGTGGTTAGAGCTATGGAATTGTTCCTGTCACACACGTGTGAACTCTGAAACGTCAGTGGTATAGGTGCATCGCACATTCGAGAATAGATACTCTTAGCGTGATATTTTATAACACGTATACTCTCACATTGTAAATGGACATCTGAAAAACGTGGGAAAATGGGTGATACCTTTTTACGATGTGAGATAAAAACGATTTAAGAGCTGTACGTCTATTGCAAACTTTCGAGTAATTGGTATAATCGAAAGACAGGAAGAGGCTGAGTAGACGTATTATCGGAAAAGAGTAATCTATTCTGTGGACGTGCGTTTGCAAAGTACATTATTACATACCAGGAAAGCAAAATAAGAAAATTGGGAAGCCAGCGAAGGGGAGATGAAGAGAAAAAGGGGAGTCCTTCGATTTGTATTTTTATATTGTGATTCTCTCAATGAGTACGTAGAATAGTAGGACACGTATGTTCTTTTGAAGATTCGTTTCTTAGGTTCCCTTGGATGTGAACTGTGGTTTACAAGTAAGTAGATTATTTGATATGCACGTGCTTGCAAGTGCGACGATGCGGAAATAAGTGGTGCATTAAACCTAAACTGGGCCTTTATTCTGCAACCTTTTTCATCCTAATCTTTAGAGCTACAAAATCTGTCATTGCGAGGCGAATCTATTCGTAAAATTGCCTCTGTAAAATAAACACAATCACGGCGCAGCTTCGGCTAAATTAGGATGAGAAACGAGACATAGATAAAAGCCCGACAGAGTATAAATTATTAACGCTCTTTTATTTCCCCATTGTAACCACATATGTAGGCCCTCCTATACGATATACCATAGAGAGCGTGGGTGCATAACGTTTCAGGAAGTAAAGTTAACCGTTCTCTTTGCCATACAAAGGTGAAAAACAAGTATTAAGATTTTTTTTTATCTATCGCCAAAATAACTGGATAAACTTGATTGACGTTTAAAAAAGTTTTTCCATCGATAAACGAATCTTTGCTATTGATTTAACGGATAAGAAAGAAGCGAAACGTAACTATGATTTCTGACGAATAACTTTTAAATAAATTAGACCTATTATTAGTAATATCCAGGGTATCGAAATTATTAACTTAGAGTTTATAAGCATCCAATTACCTTACTAAAATCTAATTATTATATTCGTGATAGACCTAGAGGTTGTTATGAGTCTTATTAGAGCACGTACGTAAACGTTTTTAACTGTATCCCCGATGGAGGTATAGCCCACAGTCTTACGGTTTTTCAGTAGTAAAAAAAAAAAAGAAGTGAAATTACAATTTCCTGAAATTAGAATAAGTCATATTCGCACCGCATCATGGCGCATGATTATGTGGGATGCCCTTACGCATTACTATCCCGTCTGCATTCATTTCCGCGTTCACGAGGGACTAACAGCGCGTTCTTTCCTTTCTCGAAGGCGGGAATCTTAGGACAATGATTTACGATGCGCTCTCCGCTCGTATCGACGACCTTCTCCCTTTTTCTTCACGCAGCTTTACAAAAGCTTATGCTATTTTTGCGAGTCACTTTACAAAACCAAGCAGTCCAGCAAACGTTTTTCTACATTCCTGGTATACGAGGCTAAAGCTTTGCAATTCGTAACGTGGGAAAGGAATTAATGCTCGTCGCATCGTAGCCGTTGCATTGTCCCAAGAAGGTGTTTCTTTACGGTGAAATATTTACGATAATAGGTGCCAAACAGTATGAAACTAGAAAAGTCTTTTAGTTCAGCGTATACCCTTTTCGTATTCGTAAAAGAAAAAGACCTTTGGCATGTAATGCGCAGTGAGGTGTACTATTTCTTAACTACTATAATAATGCTTATCTATTTCCCTTCTCCCCCCCCCCACCCCTTTATTTTTTACTTTTAACCCCTACTAACGACAATTTCACCGATCAACGGTTCGTACTCACAATTGCGATTTTATTTAAGATGTCCCTGATGTTTAAACTTAGAAAGGCCCTACGACAGTTAACGAAGCTGGGGGTTAAAAGGAAAATCTTAGAAAGCGCGATTTCGAGCTCATCGTTCAATTACCACGAGAGAACCGGTACATTGAGCGTTGAACAAAGACTGAATACGTCTAATTGCTCAGAGAAGGAAAAAAAAAATCATGTGGTACGCAAGGATTAAATAACGCGTTAAGCCTATTTACATAAGCTGAGCTTTTATGTAAGTCACGATAAAACCTGAGAGAAAGACTTGTCAGATCGCATTCCAATTCGGAGAAGCGTGAAAAAGGTGTACACTTTATGTACCGATTTCGTAGAAAAAGTGTATTTTCTACTTTTGTACATTGACCACCGTTGGAATGCGATCCATAACGTGGCTTCAGGTATCTCGAATTTTCTGTTGGCGCGTTTATCCTCGATTTAATAAAATATGCGCGTTGGAGAATAATTTAGCCGAATATGTTTCACGCAAAATGATCTTTAAGACGTTTAAGGGATTATAAAGTATTCCGTTGCCGACACACTTTACCTATATACACACACATACACACACACACACTGCTGTACCGTTGTTATTTAATTTGTATCCGACACTGTTTATAAACGGCGTGAAACTACGTTCATCGAAGTTCTGGGGCGTAAAACGCGGTGCACGGTAATCGCTATTATCGAGAAAGTCGGACGTTAAATTATCCAACAGCCGGACGGATTATCGAGCGGCTCGCATAGGAAGAGAACACGCACGTGGCATTTTTCATTCCTGGTTTAATTCGAAGACTGACGCCAAAGGCAAGAGGATAAAAATGCGACAGAACTTTGCGCCTTTTGACTATTCGACCGTATTCTTAATGGGGGGCACACGAAGCGTTTATATGACTTTTTAAAAACAAAAAAAAAAGAAAGAGAAGGAAAGAAAGAAAACAAATGTTTGCTCCTTTTCACACCACCGAGAAGCAAGACGGACGGACGTGTTCCGCACTCGTCCGTCTCGTCCCTCCTGACGCTCGATCGTAGGAAGCTTCCGGTGATAAACGGGGGAAGATGCATTCTAAGAAGTTGAAATCCACGATGACACGGTGCTAATTCAAAGTTCCAAAAGAGATATGCGCTCCATTTTGTGTGCGTGCGTGGGTGGATGCGGTTAAACGGTGGAGGAGGAGCATGAGGGCCGAGAGTGAACGTAAAAGGAGTATGAAAGTGAAGAGAGACAAGTGCGTGGATCGTGTAACTTCGCGCGGAAATATTTTTATTACGCTCTAGGGTAAGGTCGAAGAAAGAAACTTTTTGAAAACTCGTATAGCCTCGAAAACGTACCGTTCGAGATTATCCTTAAGATTCCATTTTGCTCGGGAAGAAATATGTTCGCGGGAAGTTACATGGCCGACGCTCGAGACACAATGGGGGGAGGCTATCAATGCATTTCTTTTTTTGTACCTTCCGTCATGTGCAATGGACATCGACGCGATACATACGAAACCCAGAAACATAGCTAAGTGCCTACTCGTACAAACAAAAGAAATGGACAAAGGGAACCATACTTATATTTATTGGTAATAGTATTAACGACGATGTATGCAACCCCTCGTCTTTTGGAAGCACATAGTCACCGAGAAAGCGTATCGTTTTTATTAATCGACAATATATAAATAGGTAATTTTAAATAAAACGATCGCGATCGAACGAAAACGACTTCACGGGATATTCGGGTCAGTTTCCCTCTCACGAACCGAGAAACAATATTCTCCACCTCCAAGGAGTTCCGATCGACAAGAAGAAATGTTTCTCCTCCGCGGAGGAGGATCTGATCAGAAATTTAAAGCAATACATAGCTATCGAATTAAGGTCGGGCGTATTTGCGCGAGATTCCTTTGAGGCGGAAACGATCTGATGACTCGAACAACGTGTTTGAAAGTGGAATCGCTTTAACCGCGAACGAGGAGAGCTTCAACTTTGGCCTTTATCAATTTTAATAAAATTGAACTGAATAATGGGTCTTTACGAACAACAAGTGTAAGCGTAATTCTAGCCTATTGTAAAGAAAATGTGTGTGATCTTTAGAAATAACAAACAGTCCAGTATATTTGGATAATGAAATGCTTTATCCATCAACCGCAATAATATGACTTGTGATTGCAGTGACAACTACGATTATAAAAACACCTTTTTTTTTTTGTAAATTTCGATGAACAACTACACGAAATATTACTATTACAGAAATCGAGATTACATTCCATAATTTTTTTTCGATTATCCATACATACTTGTCTTAGAACAGATTTCTTATTAAGGGTTGCAATTACGATTACACTTGACATTGATACTAACCTATTATACTGCTCATATTTATTGACGTAGACAAAGACCATGGGTGAGACACTCCGTGTATTAGGTGTACAACTTTGCTCCCGCCGGCTTTTTTTTCCAAATTCGAGGCTTTATCATAAAAGAACTAGTTATACATTTATTATGCAAAGTATCGTCCATCGCTGGTCACTGCTTTTTCTCATCTTTCAAGCAGCGTACGAACCCGCGGAAAAACTTGAAAAAACCACTCATCGCTAAAGCCATCTACAGGGAAGCGGCGGAGGCCAAGTTGTACACCCAATGACATTCGAATGTCGAATAAATGCGAAGCAATGCGAAAAATCTAACGAGCAGTTCTAGGGGCGACGGAGAAAACGAGCAATGACGAAAAGGCGCCGCGCTCCCTGAAATTGCATCGCGTCCCGCGACATTGAACACGTTTAACACTAGAACTACCAGCCACTTTCTGGGCATATTTAGAGCACCAAATACATCTTTAAAAAAAAAAGGGGGGAGAATAAAAGGAAATTTGAGAAAATCAAAGCGATAATCTAAATACTGCATGAGAATCATGGAAAATCTAAAAAAATACATCCTCATACACTACGATTTTTTAAAGAAACGACTGAGCAGTCATTTTGACTAGTTTGGTAGTTCTAGTGTTGACTACATGTGTGATGCGTCGTAGAATCGCAACGTCGACCGGTATTTTAATGTAGACAGGGCGAAGAAAAAGAGCGAAGAAGAAGGATAAGAGAAGCGCAGTCTTGAGGGTATAAGAATTAAGAAGCGAAGGGCGCGATTACGAGGTGGTCTTCGCCTCCTCGACGCGCTATATCTCGATCTGCTAGATACGCGATCGAGCGTACTGCCACTCCGATACCAACACTATTTTTTTTTCTTCTTTTTTTTTGCCCTCGAGGCAAGGAACATTCTTGTATCATCGCCGCTTCGCTTCTTCGATCCTGCCTATCCGGGGGTAAAGTGAAACGGCACGGATCGGATGGCACTACGACCGATGTTTTGCATGCAATAATGTGTTAATCTACGAGAAGTAACGAGCGGCACGGCGCACGCCCTCGTGACGTATATTCACCTCTTACTCAATATCCATGTAGAAAGAATTCTTAGACGAGGTCCCCCTTCGAGGTAGATCAGCGATGCGATCAATACAGGAAAGGATTATTTCGTACTTTCCAATTTTTTTATTCCACCCCTACCACATGCGTTACCACCATCACACGATCCGTGAGGGAAGATCGGTATAGACCCACCTTATTTTGACATTCCCCGGTGCAGAACTCGCCGCCCAATGTACATATGCGCGCCTATAATCCAGGGTTCTCCCATGTCTAATATTAACGGAACGTGTACTAATGTCTTGTCTTGCGCTTAGTTCTCTCTTTTTCTCTCTTTGTCTCTCCGTCTTTTTATCCCTTGTTTACATACTTATCTTCCCTACTGCCTCAGAGATCTTCATCTGGTGATTTCTTTCAGATCTAAAAGCGAAACTACCGAATCCGGCGAAAGCGTGCACGAGGAGGCCGGAGTCGGCGATCTAAATTGAACCGCGAAGTCCTCGCGAGGCTCCTCCCGTTATGACCTTTTGCGTTTCTCGGTTGGGACGCACCGCCGCTATTTATTCGAAACTTGAGATGAGTACTTGAGATGGAGAAATAAATCGATTTGTTTGGTACATAACAATACCACCTGCGAGCTTAATCTGCAGTCTCCGTTCCTGGAAGAGAGTAGGGGGATAAGGTGTTTTATCAAGTCTCTCCCTTCCCCACAGTCTTCGATGTTCCTTACGGTTTTACGATAACGAATGGCGAGGACGGGTGCGCGTCAGCGGAATTGATTGTCGTTCAATAAGATTTATATATATATGAATAATTTATATATATATATATATAACGTGTTTCCAAATTTGTAAATACGATGCGAAGGGTATGTTAAAACTATATGGTGAATTCATAAAAATTCAGTATTCGAGGAGATATTCATACTCATTTCTTTTCCACGATAAGTAATAACGTATAAGTAATTTTAATCGTTAATGTTCCTTATTCTTGTCCTTTTAATCGCAGTAGCCGCTTACGTTTATCAATTTGTTCATCGGATTGCGTAACTTTCGTAAGCTTAATTAAGGTTTAATTCTTCAAACAGTGTGAAGAACGACAGCGATGTTTGTAGCACGTGCTCACGGTCTAATTAGGGGTAAATACTTCTGCTAATTTAACAGGTGAGCGAACTAAGAGCTATTAATGGTTCTTGATTCTAGTCAGAATGTGGGAGTAAGTGTCCAGCGAGCAACTTTTAGCTTATAAATATCCGAAGGATGCCGATTTTGGTTTTGTTCGCGTCGAAAACTAGATTGGCTATGGATCAATGGTACCGACCAATTTTCCCAAAGCCACGTTCCATGAATAATTTTACTGCATATAAGTATAGGATTACCGCGACCGTTAGCACGCTTGCCGCGAAGGTATTTCGGAAATTTGCTGTTATTTTCGGTATACAGTGAGTTTTATCATGTGGGCAGGCAAGCCCGAGCTCAAAGCTTACAATAATTAAAAAAATAATTAATATATTGTACGAATATTGGTAAAGCGATTGAATAATTACTAGGTGGTGTTTAATTTTCATAAATTTAGACGTCTTTATTATGTTTACAAGGCGACGTCTTGTAATACATGTACATATTATAACTTGTTATCAATAATATTAGAGAGTTCAATTAAAAGGGCTGCACGTGTCCCAATAAGATGGGGGAGAAATTGTAAACTGAAACAATCATATTCTGGCAGTGACCAAAGCTTTCTTTACTCCTTCACGGTCGGTACGTTTTCATTTATCTCTCATTGATTAACGATGATAATCGTAGATCTACAAAAACAGATCTTTCCTCGGCAGGTGTCATTTGCACAAGTTTTAATAAACGGATCTACGAATAATATAGATGTATAAGCTGATAAAATTACTCGCAAAGATCTAGAAAAAATACGTTGCTACTGGTTCTAAGAAGTTCTTTAAATATGTACAATATTATAATTTTCTAAAAGTTATCGATTTTATTCGATGAATCTGAACAATTTTTACGAAATTGATCTACTCTACAGACGGATACGTTTCGACACAGTTGTTTTTGATGTCCTTCAATTATTTCTCGAAACATAATCGCTTTACGATAACGGACTTGTATATTTGATAAATATATTGCGAGGTATTTTTAGCCAACATTCGGAAAAATGGTGAACTGCTTTGATACTCGAGATACAATTTTTAGAAACGCGATTGGTTCAATGAGACGAGAATGGTCGAGCTAAAATGGAGCGTCAAAATAAATTTTATAAGTCGATGTTAGCCTTTTTTAATTCAACTCCCCTATTGTTGATCAAATATTAAATACCTATATGTGATACATACTATTAAACATAATATTCGGATACAGGATATTATTGTTATTAATCTGTAGAATAGATGACTTGTGTCCTGGACTTGCTTAATCACCCGACATTGCTTCGGTACCATTTATAATAATTTCTATCAACTTCCCGTGAACGGCTAAAAATGCTTGATTCGCGTTATACATAGATTACGTTAAGCATTACATTTACATAAAAATTAAATTTAAACCGTAATCTTACACTCGAGAATTTACGTGTATGATAAGGGAAGTGAATGGGGTAATGTCTACGAATGTAATTGAAAATGTAAGAAGGGGAGCTCAGGACACAAGTAGATGTAATAAATATAATATAGCAAGAGAATGGTAACTGTATGTTTAGAAGCATAAAAAAACAATAAGGGAAAGCTGAAATTTGAAGACAAAATAAAAATATGTTGTTGATGTTTGTAAGCTTGAAATATAAATGTAACGCAGTTTTTAGTATTCCGTTACATCCTTGAATACCTTACAGATGCGCGTGCACGAGTTACGAGTATTGATATTTTTATCATTGCATAATGAGATTAGGTACGCAGTAGAAAGAATTGAAAATAAATTATTATTATCGTAGTTATGATTTGCGATTGGCACGCTTCCTCATTTACTCGAGCATAGCACCAATTACACCGGATACAGTCAATTTACATAGAATACACCAGATTATTTCCCGCGCAACATAAATATAAAACGTATGATACAAACAATCTTAAATCTACGTATTACTAATAAATAAGGAGACTGCATCTACATAAAGAAAAAGGAAAAATAAGAATTAACAATAAACGCACTAACGTCTTATATTTAAATGTATGTTCCATATATTAGTTCTCTTTGAGTCACAGTTAATGTAACAAAATTACTTCGTACGGTTGTATATAAATATTTAATAAACTTTTTTTTTCAACATCTCGTTAAAATTATGTAACAAAATATTTCGTAAATTAAATAATCAACATCATCGATCATAGAACTTCGTTTTTCTCGTTCACTTTGCCCATGTACTTCCATGAAAAGACTGTATCGCGATAGTAACGGAAGACGTGGTATCCTTACATTTCTACATACACATTTTACGTTTAAGAATCGTCTCAGGAAAAATATTTACTTTGATTATGTGTAAATATCAGCTGAATCGGCATCGTCGAGCATCATCGAGCATCATCGAGCAGATGATTTTAAAGTATTTTTTATTATAATGCAATAGTGAGATGAAGAAGTTTTAAAAACAGATATATATATATATATATATCTTGTGTAACTTCTTGTAATAAATGGATCTCGCAGTTTACGGCACTTAGGTACAGTATATTTTAAGGTTTCGCTTATTTGATTTGAAACCAATACCAAAGTCTAGAAATTTATAGGATCTCTTTAACCTGCATTGGTTACACGTCGTATCAACAAATTTTATATAAAACACGTGGGACACCACATGACTGAAAAGACCAGCCAGTCACTGTGGATCTTCAAATTTTTTTTATTGTATATATATCAAGAGGACTATGCTTATACTTTACATAGCAGTAAATAAATATTAAAATAAGCATATTAATAATATACTTAATAAAATTTGCTCAAAAAGCACATTACTTTTAAGATGCTTAAAACGCAACCTTATTAATATTTTATTGTAAAATATGGTAGCACGTGTGGTATTTATATATAACCAATCGACAAGAATGGGATGTCAATAGTATTTTTCTTTGCTTGTTTATCCGTTTGTATAGTACAGCAAAAATGTATCTTATTATAACACAATACGTGTTAATTAAATCCGATTTATACCAATACAATCTTAAAAGTAATGTACTTAAGCTGGTTATTGGCATATTGACATTAAGTTATATTGCCCCAAATGCACTTGTAAAGTTTGTGTAATACGATTCTTTTTTATTTATAACGTCAACATAAAACGAAAACCACAATTATTATTCAAAACCTACAGTTTTTTGCTAAATAAATATACTTAGATCTCTTTACTTCGGCTAATTATGATTTTTGTAACTCCTAACTAATACATTTAGATATTCATTTATGCAGATATTTTTATGTGTCCCATTTGTCTCTTCATGCACGTGTACATGCCCATTTTTCATTAAATTGATGTATGTATACATGTATTACTTGTCACATCACAGCGAGAGCTTAACTCTACATACAGAAAAATGTTTCCAACCTGTTTTTCGTGCACATAAGTCAAACATACGAAATTATATCTACACTGAACATCGGAATAAAATTTGTGATTACGTTCTAATACCAAACTCAGAAATTGGTGTACTCCAAATCTGTTGACAGAAAATGCATTGCGAATTCGGATATACAACAAGCATCGCATTGTATAAATAATGATTACAAATTCTGTAGCGGCTGTGCAAATTTTATGTTTTGAATATTTAACATGTACCATAATATGGATAGAATAACCATGTATTAGTAATTTCATTTTCCACTGTGATATAAATTACCTATGATTTTCGTACATAGTTTTATATGTACGGATGTAATGCCAGAGCCCTACCACGTAGACCTCTTTGTCCTCCGACTCCTCCCTTTGGTATAACATATCCTCCAGCGTGTCTCGCAGTTCCTTCTTCCTCCAAATTACCATTGCTCTCAATTAAATCTCGTAATGGCCAACAGGCTAAATGGCGTGATTTACCATGACGCGCAAGGACATGATATCCTTGTCTAAAATAAGTTAAAGATTTACAACAATCCTTACAAAAAAATATCACACTTGCCTTAAATACAAAAAAAAAAAAAAAAAAATGTGCAACATACCTGGATGAAATGAGTCCCACGAGTAATGCCCAATGAGCTTTGTGACCTCTTTTTAAACATGGAGCGTGATTGAAATCGGAATCATATGGGATCAGCACCATTGCCCCATGTGCTAAAGCGTGTGTTAATGTATCTGGACACTGTTGTAAATCAACCAAAACATCCGGTCTGTGATCGGGCAAATATTCCGCTGCTAATGTGCCCATAAAGTCCACGCTGTATACCTCCCCATGTTGTGTGAAACCTCGCACTCGCGCTTCCGCCAGAAGTAGGCTTACGGAAACTGGTTTTGTATACTCTTGTGATGCCATTGCAAGTGCCACCAAGCCACATCTGTTAATAGATGATCCATAAATAAGTTACAAAATTCTACTCGTTCACAATTTTTTTTATTAGTAGCCTTTTTTACGCATGTATATATATGCTTCAAAATGTACAATTACAAAAGTGCATAAAGCATTAAATTAACTTACTGTGGTCCATCTTGGAGGATCGGTTCTACTTGACAGAAGTATGTTACTTCTGCGTCCTTCAACTCATTTCGAGAGATAAGTTTTTCGATCTCTGCCTCCGCCGATGTAAGCGTAATTTTTGCCCAAGGAGGCAGAGAATCTGCATCGCTCACTTCAGTTTTTTCACACATAGGTGACTCTGGCAAATTTGAAAGGGATGGAGGTGGTGCTGGCATTTCTCAGCAATGCATGCGGTACAATCAACTACTTTGATCAAAAGTAGCTGGCTAAATGCCTCAACGTAATAAAAATGCTTCGAGAACTATGAAATGCAACTAAGTTTTGGAATCTTCAATTTAAAAAGAACCATTGTTCTCCAGTATCTTGACAATTCAACATGAATGGGCGTGATATTTCCTATCCATCACCAAATACGCGTCAGAACACCTTGCAAAGATCTGGGATGGAACATAAAAGAGATATAAAAACATAAAGCGCCAACGTCATTATACAATTTAAATGCGTAAAAATTATAAAAATATTATTTTATAAACATTAAAACTATATTTACAATTTTTTGTATATTGATTTGAAACCGGTAAAGCCTCAATGATTCGTTCGCATACGACACCTTTACGTGACGGCCATGCCATTTAAATTGTAACACAATGTAGAAAAAAATATTCTCGCAACGTAATCGTGACGGTAGAATTTTTGCGAATAGTCATGTAACCTTGAGAGGTAGATTCTACGAAGAATGTCAATGATCGAACAAAAATGAACTGCAGAAATATATCTGTACCATCGACGAAAGTGGACCCTTTCATCCCTGTTCGTTTTATTACGAATCGATAAATTATTATCACGCCTATGACATCGCGGATTGATATTAAAACATGTAGTAGACTTCAAAATAAGACATACCCCCTGCAAGATTTCTAATGGCAGCACATTGCACGGTCGGCATCGGACAGAGTAATAAACGACTGCATTAATGATTGCACTCAACTGCACTTTACCGTTCTAAAAACATACCGATGTCATCAATATAACATCTAATCAGGACCAAAGTGGAAATTAAACGGCCAATATTTATTTACCGTACTGGAGAAACGAAAAAGTGGCTGCTCTACGATTTTGACGTTTCCACGTCCTGCCTATTCACCCTGTGACTCATGCACATATATTATGTAATTCCTCGATACAAATAAGTACTAACACTCGAGGCATTCTCGCTTGAATCTCAATAAGGCTGCCCGTGCGATTATACTTTGACGAGCGACAATTAAATGCCCGATGCCTTTTAAAGAATCAATGCGTTTAATCCGTCCCTTAAGACGACACAAAACGGTGTGCCGTATTCGCAGGCATCCGCCGGGATATACAGTCTGATAAGAAATTTCCCGTAGGAACTGCGGTTGGAAGACGATGTACCAGTTTGGCCAAGTGCATTGTTGGCAAGAACCCTAGCCACGAGAAATATATTGTTTATCACCCTTCGTATCAAATCGTACTGGTACGCCCATAGTGATTTCGGGTAAATCGCATGAAATTATGACCGATATACGCGCGCACACTTTCGTAAAGATAAGTTCCTTCATGCACTTGCGATAAGCACGTGAAATCTGATTGGCTCATGGATTTTAAGTGAGCCAATGAATATGCAGAATCAGGACTGCAGCAACATAGTGACAGCTGGCGAAATGCTGGATACGCATCAAACGTGATAAAAGGTATGAGGTAATCTGATCGAAAATATCACGAATGAGCCATCCTTTTCATTTTATTTTGACTCGTTAGTATAATCGGAATCAATAAATTGTTCCGTGAGCCTTGAAGGGGAGCAAGGGAAACTAGAATACAACCGTGGAGGTGCCAGGTGGCAAGGGCCGACTGGACCTGATTTATCGACTCTACAATCGATATGCGCGCGATTTATAAACTGCATAGGAAATAACAGTCATGGTCGGTGTAGTACATATTGATGTATTTAGTTGCATTGTTCATAGAAGCAGGTATAACTTAAATGAGGTTTTGTAATATTATATTCGTCTGCTTCTATGAACAATGCAACTAAATACATCAATATGTGTTACACCGACTATGATTGTAAGTTTCTACGCAGTTTGTAAGTCGCGCGCATGTCGATCGTAAAGTCGATAAATCAGGTACAGCCGGTCCCTACCGCCTGACACCTCCACGGTCGTATTCCAGCTTCTCTTCGCTTGCCTTCAGCGATCTTGGAATAAATTATTGATTCTGACCGTAATTTGTGATCCGCGGGATTTGTTACCGTGTTATTGTAAATATTGAATAAAAAGCGGAAGAGCATTTGACATATGTAAATCATAGATAAACAATACTGATAGATCTACATTCAGAAGTGAACTTTACAGCATTGGAAGTAATGAAAAGAACTGCATCACTCAAATATAAAATACATACCAATGCATTATACTACGATAGTGAAATAATCATAATGTATAATTGACGTATGTTAAAAACCAAAGGCCCAAAAAGTTATTGCAAAACGAATGAATAAATCAGTTGCGTCATGTAATAATTGATGTTTTTTTTTGTATTTATAACACTTATTATCGTTGTGATAAAGATTACATTTTTCATTTATGACATGTAGATTTGATGTCCTGTATAGTATTTGGCACACTTAAAAAAACAGTATTCAGCAAGTAGACGTCAATTGCTGGAAATTGATAGAATGTATCAAATTTCCCCAAAGGATGTAGACGATCCCTTTCAATTTTACAAATATCCAAAATTTTGTAATTGCGACACAGAAGACTGCCATTGTGGGGAGGAAAACGGTAAATATATTATATTGTAATTTTTGGTATTTTGAGGCTCTGCTTTATGATTGATCCTACATGTATAATGTAAAGTATATCGATGTGCTGTAACCAATCACCTATGTCTTCATAAACTTTAATATTTACAGTGAAAGAATGGACATGGGATGAAAAGCACGCAACAAATGCGGTTGAATTGTCAAGGCAAAACTTAGAAGTAAAATTTCATCCTGGATATAGTAATGGCACAGCTGCTATCAAAGGTAACAAGCCATTGGCAAAAGGAAGGCACCACTTTTGGGAAGTCAAAATGATAACGCCTATATATGGAACTGACGTTGTGAGTATTTTGTAAAGAAACCGATGCTTATATATATTTTTATATATTGGTATGCATATCAAAAACTTCTTTAGATGGTTGGAGTTGGGACCAGTAAAGCAGATTTAACTAGTACACGAGAAATGTTTTGTTCGTTACTTGGATACGACCAAGAGTCTTGGGGTTTCTCATACCGAGGATATATACAGCACGATGGCAGAGCACGCAAATATACATCGTGCTTTGGACAAGGCAGTATTGTTGGAATACATTTGGATACATGGAGGGGAACCTTGCAGTTTTTCATAAATCGTAAACCACTCGGTAAGTAGTTCATATAACATACAGTAAATTGTAAAATACATCAACCCTTTATCATATATTTATATAATTCACTTTGTCAGGTATTGCATTTTGTGGTTTAAAAGAAATGTTATACCCTATGGTAAGCTCGACAGCTGCACAGATTATAATGAGGATAACGTACAGTTGCTCTATACCAGCTTCACTACAAACAGATTGTTTAGCAATTTTAAGACCACTCCAAAAAGCATATTTATCTACTGCATTTCCTGGATTACGTTATCTTTCTCAGAGTGTTTTTGCAGAAATATTACATAAAGATATCGGTAAATAAATTTAATTGTACTTTCTGATAAAAGCATAACTAAGAAATTAATATTTTTCTGCATATTTGCAGATGAGCAAGATGAATACGAGATGGAGTTTCCTGCCGAATATACAATTCTAGACGACTTTGACTTTGTACTTGTAGGACTTGGTAGGAAACGGAAAAAAAAATTTCTAGATAAAAAATAGATGACCAGTGAACAAACAAAAAAACAAATACAGTGCCTGTCTATTTTGAGCGTTACAACACAGTATTGTACTGAGAAACAATGCACCAACTATCGCTCATACAGTAATTTTGTCTGTATATACATTTTGTGAAAAAAAATCCTTACAGAAAGTCACACATGTCAATAAAACCAACCAGTTGTATTTCACGTCATCGTTTTTTGAACACTTTTGTTGTAGCGGTATTCGTAGCTAATATATTTTTACGTTTTTGATTCTGTACAGATACAGAATTATTAATTTTTGCACAGAAGACAATGGCCTGTGCCCATCCGGCTAGAGGTCCCCATAACTCCTGTAAATGTTCACTGATTTCCTCGTGAATCTTTGGGGTAACAGATTTTTGCTTCGCCAAATGTGGCAAGTAATTTGCACGTACAATTTGAAAGATATGAGTATCCACGGGTGTGGCTTCTAAATAGCCCAATGACATCAAGCATATGCAGTCTGCGACCTTAGGTCCAATTCCCGGTAGGGTGATTAATTGTTCTCTAGCCGTGGCATAGGAAACATTTTTCTCTTTGTGCAAATTTAGGAGCCATTCTTTCCCACCACGTTCTAATAAACATTTTGCCGCATTAACTATGTATTTAGCGCGGTACCCAAATTTCTCTTCTTTTAATTTGCTTTCTATACGCTCATCTGCCAGTGATTTTATGGATGGAAAAGCGTAATAATCTTGACCATCAAGCAAACAGATTTTTTTCCCAAAAAGTAAACATAACTTTTCAACCATATTTGATATGCTGAAAGAAAAAGAAGATTTAATAAGAATACGATTCATAATTTTGAATTAAGTGCACTTACCGTGTTATGTTATTGTTTGAACTGCATATGAAAGAGAACACATTTTCAACGACATCTTGGTTTAGAATTCGCACACCTTGTACTTTACCTAAGGCTTCTTGGAAATGATTATCAGACTTTGTCCATTTTTTACAGTAATCTTCTAACGATACATCTAATCTAAAGTATTTTGATAAAAGCGCGTCATAGTCTTCGCTTTCCATTAACGGACCATGAATGGTATAAAACAAATGGGTTTCATCTTGCGACAGTGTCCATACGCATCCACTAAATACTCCTCGATATCCATCATCGCACGCAACCCATCTAACACAACGAATGATTATTATCAATAGATTTTAATATGACTGCAAGATCAGTGAAATAAAAATGCTTCACTCCGACGTAATTGTCCTATTAAACTATTTATGACAGAGATTTAATTATTGGTTATACGATTGAATCGCGCGTTACATATTCGATAAATATCAAATTACCTGAAGCTTTGGCCACCGGTTAATGTCACACCGAGATCCAGTTCCGTCGATGGACAAACGATTTTACCTTGCTTCATTGTTATCTTACCTTCGTTGTGCATTTCCAGTTTGTTACAAGACAAAGTCTTGTATAACACAGCAATCTTGTTAATACTCCGAAATAAAGGGGTCGAAGCATGGAGCGGTAAGTATTTAAAATTAACAATCGTTCTACCACTTCCTTATCGTCAAAAATGTGAACACAAGAATTCGCGGTGCAGCTCTTTGTAGCTTATTAGCACAAACAGAGGCAGCGCCACGTGCGCGGCAAGATTTCGATCTAAGCGCCAAGAGCTTAGAGGTGTCATCGGAACTGATCCTTTTTGGGCATGGAGATTCAAACAAATTTAATATCTTACTTCGAATGACTTTATTATAGTCACTAGGGTACTCTACCACATCACGGTAGAAGAAAAAATACTACGGTACTATTTTACATATTTACAATAGTTGCGCTAATACACGTGCGGAAGGATGTATATTTTTGCAAGACACTCTGCAAAGAGTATTTCGATTATAGATCGTACTTTTGGCTTTCGTACGTTTATACGTTCATATAACGAGCGCGTTTTATCCCCGATTCGTATCGGAGGAATAAAACGTGTTAAATTTCACAAGTATCTCTAATAATTCGACATCGACGTTTGTCCGTGGAAAAATTAAAAAAGTAAAAAATTTACGAAACAGTCCATTCGATAGATATATGTTGTGCGCATTGGTTTTCAGAAGGTATTTCCGCCATTCTGTGAAATTGCATTACGGACAATTTTGGCATCTCTCGGTGTTAAGTTATCCGTTGGTTTCCCGGTGGATTCGCATACTTCATTCATACATAAATACAAACATACCAAGTACATGCACATGTGCATCTAAAGTGCCAAACTCTTCGTAAAATTCAGGCGAGAACGAATTTCCGGAATGTAAGTGTTGTGCGAATCTCTACATCGGCGGCTACAATAAATTCTGCTTAATTTTACTTAATTTCATTCTACATTATTTAATATATTCCTATACTTCGGTATTTTAGCGCGTGGCTGTCTATTTGCAAGATTAACGACGTACTTTTATATATATATATATATATATATATATATATATATATATTTCAAATAAATAACTACTTTACATTCTTTGTCTCAGCCATGCAATTCGTTTCCATAATAGCCCATTTATTTTCATGCTCAGAATTATTACACTACGCGATATGTACAATCATTTTCAATCAATATCTACAGTTTACATCTATTTGGCATCCTTTAATCAAACAATTACGAAGTCGATACAGGAAAAAGAGTTGTACAATTTCCCTATCTAACGTGTATCGTGGTGTCGGGATTTTATTTGGCGAAGTTATGTTGCTGATATATTTGATCGTTACATATAACTAGGTCATCGATCGAAAATTATGTATTTTTAATGTCGAAAAACGCGAATATACTAATGGATATATGCGTAATATATCGACGATTGACAGATCATGCTCCGCTGTATTTCATACAGTCATACCTGCAGGCGCTGCAATTAAGCATCAAATCTCGAATCGGTACGTCTCATTCCCGATCGCGGCTCGTTTGGCCATGTAAAAAGCAAATGCATGTCGATTAAGCAGTACCCATTAGCCTCTTGAAAATCAGCTCGTCGGGTTTTTAAAGTAACGACAAGAATTCTTTCTCAGAATCGAAATCGTTTTCTCATCGAGGCACCGTTTACAAAACGCGTGTGCAATCATCGGCGAAGTACGTGCGCCACTTTTATCGATTCTCGACACCATTTTATTCGAGTAAAAAAAATAACTCGGAGAAAGGGCATATCTTCGTTATCAATACCGTAATGCCTAGTCAATACTTTGTCGGAATAAAAAGATATTTATGTATTGTCGTTCGTGTAATCGGACCATCGAGCGGTTGGCTATCTTATTTTCGTCTTCTTCTTCGCACACGTTATCGGACACCTTAAATACTCGATAAAATATTACATCCCTGAGAATTGATATTGACATCTCCAGAAGAAGAATATTTAAACGTATCTTTACCCCGATCTCGATCATCGAGCTTACACATTTAGTAAGGAACATTGTCACGAACATAAGCCTGCTTACGATACTCGTGGTGCAGGCACTTGCCCCACCAGGAATGTTTCACGCAGACCTTCTCCGCCTTCAGGACGAAGCATTTGGTTTGTAGAACGTCGAAGAAGATTTTGCCGATGAAATTGGCGGATGCCGTTCCAGCCATTTTGAGGCACGTACGGAAGCTGCAAGTGTTAAAAGAGGTTCGAATAGTGATGCGAATGGTGGACGATTTTTTTTTTTTTTCGAATCGCAACATCGTTGGCAGCCGTCCCTTCCATCCTCGCGCGTTGTCCCGATCGCATCCCCGAGTCGCGTTATACCGACAAACCGATCGGACTAATTATTCCATAGTATTTACAAGTGGCGTCCGGTCCGCTTATTATTTTTAATTGCCATCATTTTTAATTATTAATTATTTTAATAATCTTACCGCTCGTCGCAGGTGCAGTGCATCATGCTTGAAATTCCCCAATTAAAAAGGCCGTAACGCGTCTCGAAAGCGGGTATGAAAAAGGGGCAGGCGGTGTCGTGCCTGCGGCAACAGGCGTCTGCCACGCCGAATCCGCCTAAATTCGTGTATTTCGTAGCTCGATGACCGCGTCCGCACCACTGTGTTCCCGGGATCATCAGCAGCTCCCTTCGCGCCCGACTTCTGCCTCTCCTCTGCTTACGAACGCCGCCCGTCCCGTTCATCAGCTTCGCGTATTTTCTGCGTAACGAGAAAACACATCTTCACCTCCTTCCAACGGATTTCTACGAATTATCAGAGCCACTCGATTCGAGATCGACGCGACGTTCTCGTGGAATTACTCGCGCACGAGAATTATTATAACGCGCCCTCTTGTTTCGTGGATTATTTTTCCGATATTCGTGCCGACAAAGAGTTTTTTTAGTTAGATTTTTATGCAAAGGATAAGCGGTCGTATTATATTTAGCGATAGCAAGTTCTCCTTTTTATTATCCTGTATTAACCCAAAAAATTTCTAAAGGTCTAAAATACACCTTTAAAAAATCCCACGGATGATGCAGCGTGCGTTTTTAAATAAAACTTGAATACAAACCGAGTCGCCTAAAGGTATGTAATATATGTGGAAGCGCAAAATGCAGAATGACTTACCTCCGACGATGCTGCGCTATGACTTGATTTCGCGTCCTCGCTCTCACGTGATCGCACCGGTGACGTAGGTCGGACGTCGACGAGAGCCAAGAGAGGTCCTGGGGGATCCTCGAAGCGTCCTCGGCGTCCAGCTCGAATACCTCGATTGACGCCTCGTCATCGTAATCGTCGTAGCGCGCACTCGACAGGCAGGACCTCTCGTCCCCTTCGGCGAGCTCCTCGTCGACGCAGTCGGTTAGAGTGCCACCCTCGTATATCAGTTGCAACTTTCTGCCTGTGTCCTGCAGCCAGACTTGCCTCAGTGCTACGTCCGTATCTCTATCGAAGATATATGCGATAAGAATCTACCGCGATCGGTCACTCGAGGTAATTTAGTACAGTAATTTGGGGGAGTTTTTATCCCGTCGCGGAGAGAAATTTACCGAACACGAGCAAATAAAAACTTGCCGGCGAATGAAATTAATACCTCGACGAGAACTGGAAAGCTCGATAAAGGTTGAATAAAAAATAATACCCGAGTAGCGACTCGATGCCGGAATAAAAACTCGTCCGAATTAACTTAGCACGGTAATGTTTCCTTATCGACTCATTGACGCCTCCCGATCGTTAAACGTACGGCAGAAAACCTGTCTTGGCGGCTCGGAGGGACGAAAGATCCTCTTATTCGATGTAAAGCATTCTTTCGATTGCGCAAAAGAATAAGAAAAATCATCGATCGCGCTTCGCAAATGGAGAATCCGAATAACGTGGTCGAAGCATCGAGTGAAGTATCTCTGGATTGAAAAATCCTCAACGTCGAGGATATTAATGTGTATCAATGGCGAGTTAAAAAGAGTCGCGTTACGGTTACGATCGGGGACATTATCGTTGGACCAGTCGATGGAAGAGGGAGGAAGATAATGTGGGAAAGCGCAGCAGAAATTCACGGTAGATTGGTTATACCCCTATTACGAGATGCACCTTCCTGATTAACGTGCATTTATGATTGATGCCACCCCGCCGTCTTTTTTCGACGGGCTGATAAATATCTTCGATAACATCGTTAAATTCGCCTAGGAAGCCCTGCCTCTGGCATGTCGATAGCCCCGTCATGCGTACATAAAACGCGACATTCGTCGGTGCACGATTAATATCTCGTTTTCCTTTCTCCGGAGCGGCAACGGGCCACTGCCCTTTTCTCTCTCGGAACTCCGAACGCTGCTAAAATTGTGTCTTTTTTTTTCTAATCGATTCTTGGCACCGATTGCCAAGATCTTTTGGTCTAGGATCTACCGTTTAACCCATTTGCATCCCTAAGTAGAATATTCTCTGCGGACGACGATCGTCGTCTTCTATCACCGAGCGCGGAATATTCCGCATTTCTGCAAACCGGCAGTTGAACCTCGCTGATTGGCCGAGCACGGAACCTTCATAAGAGGCATGATACAAATGGGTTAAGATGAGTTCTGAATTACTGTATATATTACCTTATATATATATATATCTTCCTATTTCCGCATCTCTTTCCTTCTTGATATCTCCCTCTCTCTTTTTCTCCCTCTCCCTCATACCTGTGGTCGCTTCCACCACCGGTCCACCTTGCTCTGTACGTCTCATTTTTGCTGCCCCTTGGCAGCGGTCTTCATCGATCCAGGAAGGGTTAAGCGTGCGAGGAATAAAGATTGGACGCCGAGCGATTTTCGGTGTTGGCTCGTTTCGGAAAATTGGGGAATCGAGGAAGGAAAGGCGCGCCGGAGTTTCATTAAGGTTGGAGGTCGTTATTCCTTCACTACCGAGTTTCTTGCTGCCCCTTAGCTCGAGCTCTTCTTTCAGTGGATTGTTTTGTTGACCGAGGAATTTCCTGCGGATTATGAATGATTCTGAGCGGTCGTAAGTGTCCTTTCAAATCTCTTCTTTTAACTTTTCCTCACTCTCTGAGTCTCTCGAGAAACTTAGATACTTTAAGCTTCTAAGGGATTCCGCGCGAGACACATACGTTTCTCTCTGATAGCGTTAGAATAATGATACTTGTAGCAAAGTGTGTGTTCAATTATTTCATTTACACTAAAATGCAATACGTACATAAGAAACAGGGTATTGCGGAGAATATAAATTTTAAACAAAACCGATTACTCCGTTTCTTTTTAATCCATTATATGCCAAAGCCAAGTACAAACCTAAATAATGCACTAATTAATCAATTTCCTACGGTAAGCTAATTAGAGAAAAAAGTATTTGTATTGAGTTTATAATTTTTATAGCAATCAGTACAACATTTAATTACGACAATCGAAACTAAAATTTCCATTGCTTAGAAATAAATAAAAAACAAGCGTCTCAGAAAAAGGATAATGGTAGATAATAGCTTAATGCTTATTCTGCGCGAAATTTATTCCTATGTAATGGACAATGCGAGTAGTTAGCCGTCGATCATCGGATTGTTAATTTAAATCTGTACCGTATCCCATGGTATCTAGGACGTAATAATCTATAGGCCGCGTGCCTGATGCCTCGCGGCGACAATTGTTCTCGCCAAAGAAGCGCATTGTACGCGCTTATTGGTTTAGCTCACCGATTGCGCTAGTTTGGGATCACAGATCGCGAACGCACATCCTCGATTACTGCGAGCGCGACTTCCGCCACGTGTCTATCGCCTTTATTGCGTCTGAGACTAAAGAGGTGTCACGTGAAGCCTGGGAGCCTTTGCTCGTATGTCCGCTCCTGGCTCGTATTAGTAGTGTAATAAAATAGATGTGGCGAACTGTACAGGTATGAAAGTAATGAAAGGTATTGTACCTCATGAGGGCGGTCCTCCGCCCGTTGTTAGGAAATTGTTGTTGGAGAAGAGTATCGTTGTCGAGCGCGAGGCGTCAGAGAATTCGTGCATAACGATCGGAGAATAAACGTATTTGTTATTTGTTACGCTTTATATTTTCGTACGTAGCCCCTCCTTATGTTTTTATGAGCTCTTCGCTGAACAAACAACGGCCTCTTCTGTTGTGGCTATTACAGTAGTTTAAGCTGTGGTTGCCAAATTCGTGAAAGTATTTACCCGCATTTTGTGAAGCCTGAGAGCCTTGTCGCCGCTCTTCGCAGCTTGTTAATTTAGACCAAGTAATATCTGTAGTATCCGATTTGTGGGATCGAGCAGCACCTTAAATGAGTGTTTGTCTATATTTAGTGCGAATATATTTTCTTTATTATGCGTCCGGTCTTTCTTCTTTTTGTTTCATTTTTTTAAATCATTAAATACAGATATGTGGGCCGTTAAAGTAGTATCTTTGGTTTTCTTGAGAAAATGCATTCCCATTCCTTGCGGTGCGCTCCTCAGTGCCCGCTGAAACCTTTATCGATTTTATTAATTCAGTTTCGCAAAGTCGGATTTATGACACAACGCAAGTAATTGCCTCCGATATTTAACATCCATGTCAATGTCATCAGTCAATGATCATTCACGTAAATCGTAGTCATATATACAAAAGGAAGAGATTTCTAAATTGATAAGATCTTGAAAATTCTTGTATATATTTATAAATAACTCAGATCTTTTTTAATATATTCAAATACATATATTTCAATTCGAATTCTCAAACAGCATTTTTACCCATTTAACAAAATCCATTACAATATACATTTGACAATTCCACGTCTACACTACATAATTCTGCGCCGTAAGAAGAAAGGAAGATCGTAAAAGTGTCGTGTCTTGATATTCGTACAATCCCCCTTCTACCCGGTTAATTTTCTCATTTCATTCTTTTTATTCTTTATTTCTTCCAGACGTTTTACATAACGACCGTGAATCTCTTCGTTTTTTTTCCATAACCCCGGATCGTAATGTGTAACAAAAACTCCTGGACGAGCCCCATCATTTACAAAATTCCACTTTAGTTTACGAGGACTTCGTAGAGAGGAAAGATCTCGTTTCGGGGCAAAGCGCGTGAATGGAAGGATATCCGTGAAGTCGAGGTTCGTTGCAAAGGGTTAAAGTTCCACGCTCCACGTACGCGCGCCAACAAAGCGGCGTAGGAGAGAAAGAGAGAGGCAGAGGGAGGGAGAAGGAGAGGGAGGGAGAGAGAGAGAGAATACAAGGTAATCCCGAACGGATACGCACACAGGCTGTTAACGAAGTGAGAGCTAATGACTTTAATTGCGTTCCTATGCGACACGGTGTATTATGCGCCAGTCGCTTTGACTCTCTACCGCCTGTTTATTACTCCGCATTAACAAACGAAATCCAAGGGCGGGCCGGAAGAACAAAAAAGCCTGGAGGACGTCTTTGATCCCCTGACGTTTCCTACCCTTTTCAATATTACCTTTTGCGCGCGATACATTCTTTTTCCACGGCCATGCCCACGGTTTTATCCGCCACAAAGGTAAATATCAATTTGTACTTGTTTTATGGCCGCGCGGACCGCGTCGCGGTTAGTTTTACGAAATTATTGCCGCTGATCAATCACGTCCGAAGATAAATATTTGCGTTCCCGGCGATTCCAATCGGGTTTGATGCATTTCAGTCTTGCATAATATCTGTTCAGGTGGTGCGAAATAGAGTAATTTTGGTGTTTGTATTTTGCAAATAAAAGGAGGAACTTCGACAGGCTTCAGAGATATCGATTACTCATAGGCATCCCTTTCGGTGAATACTGTTTGTTAAGGTTATGTCGCAGTGTTTTTTTTTTTTCTTTTAAAGAAAGTGATTTAAATCGATCATGATGTATAAAGTAAGAATTTTTAACGGTTATTTCAAGGGCACTATAAATAAACCATCGATCCTCGATTCAATCAAGAATCACTTTTCGAGCTCACATCGTTTCTCAAACTAATCCCTTTGTTTTTTACGCGCTTCACGACCAACCATTTATTCCACAAGAATATAATAGTTTCTAAAAGACGATTAATCTCTAGTGTAGTATGAAAGTAAAGGCGTTTAGCACCTCCCTAGACAAAGATGGAAGACGCATAAAACGATAAGACAATTAATTTATAATACTAACTGCACAAGGTTAAGCCAGTCCAGTGTTACTAGTCACGGAGGAGCGCTATATAGAAACCGCGGCTACCATTTTGCAAAAAGGATATACTTCGTCGGCTTTGGGGGTCGTAAATCCGCATTAGAATCGGGAACGTCGCCTTGGGAGAAGAGAGGAGGACTTTCTTATTTCTTTTCCTCCCTCATCTTATTATTCTTTTCGCACTGGGAGTACGGCCTATCCGCGCGTGCCGCAAAAGGGGCGAGAGTTCCTAACGCTAATTCTCTGAGCCCCTGAGTTATCGTCCCGGATTTCTAAGCTGAGAAACGGCCACCGCCCTTGCGACGGCTTCTTGCCGATGTGGCTTCCCAGAGAATAACGCCACTCTTTTCCCTCGGCTGCCTCGTATTTAACGCCGGAACCAAGATGGCATGTCAGTAGTTGCTTGGAAAAATACTTCGAACGTGCGAGGACATGCGAACACTTGACATACAAATAAAAGGGAAATTGATACGTCCGAAAAATGCTATTTAATTTGGCACAACCGAACGGTTATGTGCAAACTAAGAAAGAAAACGTTTTATTCTGAAATTTGGATTGTTATATAACAGTTCATCAGGTTGATATATAATGTTAACGGAGAACAATTAGTTGTTATTTTCACTAAACTCTTATTTACTGATTTGTGAGCGCAACTTTGTTATTGATATTGTTGAGAAGGTGGGAGGGTGGAGTATCTTAAACATTGTAAGCAAACCTAAATCGACGTACAAGTGAAGGAACTGAGTAATTTAATAATATACTACACGGCGTCCGCTGAAAACAGGCCTTGACGACTCGTTAGACTCGTCAAAGTCTACAATGGCACATGAATTGAATCACAACCCCAACTCGTCGTTGTATGTCAAAGAGTTGAGCTTAGATATTTTAAGCATGTAAGGAATTCCGCGTGGAGCACTTGTATTTCTCTCTGCAAGTATTAAAATAATTTTCATTGTAGGGTCGTACGTGTACAATTATTTGATTTGTCCTAAAATGTAATATACGAAGGATATATGAAGTATTAGAGTGATAATTGATTTCAAACGAGACTAATCGCTGGATTTGATTATAATGAATATGCCAATGTCATTGGTCAGTGTTTGTTCAAATAAATCCTAGTGATGTGTATAAGAAAAAAGGTTTATAAATTTATAAAACTTCTTGGGATTTTTGCATTTGTTTACAAACAATTTATACTCTTTTCTAATGTATTTGACATTAATATGCCTCGAAAATAACGCTATCTTTTTCCCTCAATAGTCCTGCATTTAGCGCTAAAACTACCGTAGCAGATAAAATAGTATGTCTATAATTCCTTGGAAAAATACTTCAAATCTGTGTCGGTACGTTCAAAAACTTCCATGTTTCGATTGCAATACACGAATGCTTGACTGGATTTATTTATTTCCTCTCTTTGCTTCCTTCTTATTTCACAGGTATTTACTGGCAGATCATATTTACTAAAAGATACGCGAATACGTTGGTTATCTTTTGCCCCTTTTTTCCGAAAGTGTTCTTTTCGCGTATATTCATATTTGAATATATATATATATATATATATATTTCCAGCGTTGAGATTTTGGTTGTCGCTACAAAAAATGGCCTGCAATACGCAATTCTCTATATTAATTTTCCCAAAAGCCATCTTATTTAACCGTCATAAGATCTTCCAATACAAGGTTTATAAAGTCCTGTACTGGACCAAAATCCCTTTAGAGAACACCGATTCCTATTCAAAAAAACTCTCTATTCGGATCTCTCTTCACGCTTCTTGAGCTTGTCGTCAACGTTCCGAAACACCCTGTATATATTGGATCCTGCAACCCTGCGCGGCAGTTTTAATTTTGCGTAATGCCGGGGCCATTACCGGCTGGCAATTTAAGCGGTCGCCAGAAACGAGAAGTCGATTATTTCCGCCCGGTCAGACATTCGTTTTCCGCTATCTCGTAATCTGCAACAATGCCCGTTTGCTAAAAAGTGGCCGAATTTGCAATTTGCGCGCGCGCGCGCGCGCCCAAAAACCGGCGGTTGGAGGGAGGGCAGGGAAGTTTATCGGCTTATGCCGCAACACGGGCACCTTTCGCCTCGTCGATTTCTATCCAATTAAAGCCGTTCGCGGCTGATCCTTTTTTTTTGTTTGTTTTTTTTTTATTTGCTTTATTAATCCAACCCAACCTCCCCGATTATTTTATCGATACTTCGTGGAATACCAAACAGAGACGGCCCGCGGAATAGCGCGCGATCGATTATTAGCGTAAGGGAGGAGGCATAAGGGCGAGAAGAGTGTTTCGCGAAGAGGAGGAGTCAATTGGCACGCTTGACTTTTCATTCTGCAAGATCGAATACTGTGCCGCCGAAGAGACTACCCAACGAAATCGGAATATATTTCAATGGAGTTGTTCCTAATAATTTGAGGTTACTACGATTTGAAAGTTGCCACGACACAGGAATAACGGAAGGCTCGTCACCTTCCTCAGCTTTGCTGTCAGTTTCAAGATACATATCAGGTATGAACAAGCGGATGCTTTAAATGCATTCGACGCAAATCAATAGTGTCCTGCGTTCCTATATAGGATTGGCATTTTTGCCGGGTTTGTGGAGGAATATACGCCGGCGATAATTCACGTCGATTGCATCCGCGGATTAATTTCTGGTTCGCAATTTCGACTCTTCCGCCGTCAATGTCGGGGGATTCTAATAAATCTATTGGCCAGGAGGATCGGCACCGCGCACCTGAGACCGTTTCTCCGCTAACTACCAAACATGTCGGCCTGATATTTTGGTACGGTTACCGTGATATACGGTGGTCATCGTCTGGTGAGGAATGGCGCTGAAATTCCGACGAAGTTTCGTTAACGACGGAGGGTCGGCCGGCTGCACGTACGGCTGAAGCGCGAAGAGCAATGAATCAGCAATTGCTCGCGTTATCCTGGAAATAAACGAGTTTCTCGTAGTTAGCACGAACACTTCTAACCCCCGCGAATAACGGGCCAACGACGATCTTCAAAAGCAGTACGCATTCGTCGCTCTGCCACATCCGAATAATGCCGCCGTAATTTATTGGCCCAATTGCTCGAAATGAGCGATTTTATTCGAATATACGTACAGACTTACTTTTCTCTGGGTTTATTGAATAGTGACCTGGTTATTTTGTAGCTCATAGCTGCTATTACGGATTTTTTACTTAATACTGTGATATTAATTTCTTGCGATAAGGAAGAGTCATTTTGGCCCCTTAGTCTCGTGAAAAATTATATACATATACGTAGGATTGGGACTCTATCTATAACAAAAAATAAGTGTTCGCGGAATAATTTGATTAGAGGACTTGAGTATCTTAGTGGTTAGAGCAGTCGCTTGGAAAGTGAAAGGTCCCGAGCTCGAATCCTGGTCCAAGCAAAACCCAAAATAGCCCACATCTTTCCGCGCGCCTACATTATATATGTATTCTAATTTATTGTTTTCGTAAAAGTGAGTATAAAAGTATCTCTAAAGAAGGTTTTTACGCGTTTTCCCTTTTTCTTTTATTATAGCTTTACTACGTAAGTATATCTAGTATAAGTCTGCGATTTAAGTAACATTTATCATAGCTTATCTTTTCTTCGGGTTTTATGGCTTCTTCGAGTTATACATTGCACACTCGCAAGCACCTGTGAACACAAGAATAAAGCAAAACACTTCGACTAAGAGAAAATTAATCATCCGCTACTTCGCGAATCATTATTATTATCCAATTTATCATGTATGGCTATTACAATATCCGTATTAAATATGTTGAATAAGGAATTAAGAAATCGATTTTCGGCTACGTCTGCGTATTGGTCGGCTCTCGCTGACTTGGCGATTTAATTATCGAATTTATGGTTCCCTATAAATCCCTCCGCGAAGCAGACGGAACTGATTTGTATTCTTAAGTGGATGCAAATGTACACTTGGATATCGGCGCCCAGTGCAAATCGATACTGCGAGAGCAACAGATTGTAGGGAAAAATTTAATTAAAAAATTCCTCTATCCCGCGGATTCGTTTCGATACCGGACTCTCGTATCGTCGGAAATACTGCATACGTTGTTTGCATTACTTTCGATCATCAGCATTTTTTCATTTCGCAATTTCGTCTGTTCCATGGGCTTGTCAAATATTTCAGATTAAAGCACATCTCGAAGCCGTAAAATATTGGATCGGCGCGTGACTTTTGGCCATTCTGCTTAAATAAATTAATACTTGGCTTTAAAGTTACAGGAGGGTCTTTATTTTACACGGATGTTGCTCAATGGCTAGATTTGCATTATTATCAAACAAGATTTGTATGTTTTGGTTTTGGAATTTATCGTAAAATGTCATTTATTAATCACAAACAATTACCTTTCATACCTTCTATTCTGCGTATATACTCGAAAAGGAGGAAAAATAGGAAAAAACTGAATTATAAGACAAGATGTACGACTGCTTTACTAGTCAGGAAATAATGCGAAGACAAAGAGCATTGCAAAGGTCGTTAACCGAAACGACGGTGCACCGCATAAGCTGCATTCCACGCGCCGCGAAATGATCCACGAGATGTGCGCCTCGCTTTAACAAATAACGATTTTTAACTCCACGCTTTTCGAGTAACATCATCCTGCTTCCACCATTCGATGCAACAAGATAAACCGCGCATACCAATAATTCCTCAAATCCATAACACGAGATAAGCGAAAATATCGTAAAATTTCTGAAGACATTGCGTCTCAACTCGTCTTAACGCTTTCGCGCCTTTCTACTTGAACATTTATCGACAAGCATCTCATGTGCACGAATGAACGTCTATGTCAGTGAGAACGATTGCGTACATGCGTGCGTTCAATGCATATAAAAAGGACAAAAGTAATATTAAACAGCGCGTCTTAACTCTCTAATTCCCAACGCAACCTCAAGATGGACCAAACTTAATCGCATACAATCCCATATATCTTTCTTGGCATAACTGCCCAGGTCAGCCTCAAGGCGGACATACCTTTAGCAGGTGTATCAAGTGACGATATATCAATAATCAATATTTGAATACAGATTTATTATCAACGGTCTTCAATTATACGAGGAAAATTTTTGTGCGAGGATACAAAATTTGGGCATTGGAGGGTTAAGAGTCTCACCCTGGAGTACAAAGTGCGAAGAATATTTGGAATAAAGCGAATAATTTATTATGATCCCAAAAACTCTGATCCACAATTCTTTTAATAAAAAAAATAACACTCCCAAAAGCCGCTTTGCTCAAAGGAAATCCGCGATAGTAATATTTGAACCGAAATACATTTTCAGATTACGTCATTATTACCAGATCTAACAATGAAAAACAGCATACTAATAAACAATTAAATATCAACAAACTAGCTTTCATCGTATCGCCGATCGCCTAAGTTTGCTTAGGCTTTAGCCATTACCTCCACCACGAAAAGGTCTTCTTTTCGCACATGTTCTGTATGAGTACAACGTCCGACTCGTGATATTCACGTTTGTCATGAAACCGAACACAACTATTTTCACTCCTGATATTCAATCTTGGCCTAAAATTCATCACGAGTCAGACTCGTGAAAGTAGTGCAAGGGGTTAACGTGCAAAGTAACACGAGGCCGGCGCCCCAGTCAAAGGCGTACGACCGTGAGCTGCATGAACCGCATTCCACGTGGCGCGGAAGGATCCACGAGACGGGCCACGCGACTCGTGGTGGCATTCGCGTGCGAGATGCGCCAGGAGATAAATGAAATTCATAAGACGGTGGGGCGGTATCCTTGAGACGGGACTTTCTCGTCCGTGGAGGGGCTGGGGTGGGGCAATAGTTTCGCCAAGCAGGGTTGGGGTTCGGGCTCGACCGGGTTGCGGCGGGGTCACGGGGGTCGGGTGGCGCAACAAGTGATGTTATTAGGTTGGCGTAGGAGGGAGGCCAGGGGGAGGTCGAATGGCGAATCATAATGCATAACTCTTGGCTGTCCTTGTCTTACCCTTCTGGCTGGGGCTGTTCAACTTCCGAGGAGTTACTCGTGCCCGAAGCGCGGCCAAGATTCCCTTGGAAACGGGAAACTGCCGGCCACTTAATTCCTTCTCGTGCTACGATGATGCATTTTCTCCTGGATTTTACGATCGTCAGGACTTGATATCGCGTTTCGTTCTACGCGCCGTTTTGCGGAATCTTGAGGCCACGTGGGACAGTTACCGGAATGAGAGCAGCGTGACGTGTAAATTAACCCGCGTCTCCTTTCGCGAGGTCCTTTTTAATTCATCGTCACACCACGATGATGCACATTTTGCCGGGCTTCGTTATTGTTGCAATTTTTACTGCGCGGCTTTAATTAAAAGTTCTCTGAATTTTCCTGCATGGGAGAAGACAGTTGTACAAATAGAACAAAGGGAAGGAATGAATATAGAGTAGTACGGGTATGTAAAAAAGGAAGTAAATTCTTTCAGGATCTGTTTTGTCCTTTTCTTTTTCGCGTAAAGGGGAGATAGTACAAAGGGAAGAAATTCAAATAATATCTAGAGATAATGTATATATTTTAAAAGACTCGGTCTCGTGATTCAGATATTAACCTAGCTTGAACGAGGAATATGCATTCCAATGGAAAGGCCAGAACCTCTTTTTCCTGTGCCATCGTAAAGCTCAAAGATCGAATCGGACGCTTTCCCAATCACCTTATCGATATATCAAAGTATCACGCTTTGCACCATAAACAAAGTGTCTTTGTGACGCATAGCATAGCACATTAAAATCGTCCTCGCGTAATAACAAACACATTCAGCAATCCGTATAACTTTCGAGGAATAGCGCGTTCAATAACGCAATCGATGCATATTAATCAGCGAGGAAAGGTTTTGGGCGAGGCAATCAAGAGTGAGGTAAAGTCGAGGATGTAATAACAACATCGAGTTCTGGATATCGATTGAATAAAGCATTCGGCTATCGCGTAGAATCTCGATATTCATTGAATATCAAAGATGTGTCTAGACGCTGAGCACTCGCGAATCTGCGATCAGCCTCGCGTCCTCGACTTTCGTCGATGTACGATGCAAACCTTTATCTTTAGTCCTCTGTCTCGTAATTACTTCGCCAGTTTCAGTTTTATCGGTGAGTCATTAGTCTGCTGGTAACTGCGCTCCTTGGAAATCTTAAATAGAAACCTTCTGCTTTAAGAATGAACAAAGGATGTCCGTTTATTTCAATGTCGTATTTCTTTATTTCACGAAACATGGGCCATGATATCTTCAATTTGAATCGCAAGACCTATTGTTTCTAAATATTTTTCTCCGATATACACGCTGTGTATCGATTGACCCGAAGTTCTTAAATAAGATTCTAGAATGAATATTTCGAACGGCTTACATGAGAAATTAAAGAAACAATGGAAACTCACTTGCCGCCAGTGTCCCAAATATTATTATATCTGCAGCTTTTGTTGTACCAGGTTTTATCCGAACGCTATTTGAATATCTTAATATGCGCCCTAAGTCTGTTTATATATTATCATAACGATTCACTGGTAATGTTCCTATATTGCATTACTTTTATATTTTTCTCTCACCAATCGTCTTTCATTTAAAAAAAAAACACCAGAAGTGCTTAAAACGCATTTGGAAAATTATCATCATTTTTTAAGATATAATAAACTATTATCATTATTTTATTTAATATATTTAAAGATGTTTCAGAGGTAGAAGAAGGTAATGATAAAAGAGATGGTATAGGGGGGAAGGAAACGAAGGCGGTACAGGAGAAGAAGGGATGTATAATACGAACTATAATGTATAACTTTCAGCCATTCCTGTCCCATCCTATCGATTTAACTATGCAACTTCCAGTGCGGTGCTCGGGCCGCTCAGTGAACACCTAAGACTTCACTGAAACTCGGAAACTTACGATTGCCCGACTCCAACCGCTATCGGGAGCTTTCGCGTTAAAGTCAAAGGTCGATTTTACATTTCCATGGGAGATCGAATTCAATCTGATAAAGCCCGATGGCGCCAGCGCGTACGACAAATACTTTCCTACCGCTAGATATTCGCGAAATTGTCAAACGGATACAGAAGCAGCACGAGCTAAATTTTCTTGCATGCTTAATGATTATTTTTGAAGAGCGTATTGGGAAAGAGCTTAGCTGACAAAGGTCTCTCAAAGTTTAATCATCATTTTTATACGGTATACCTGAATAGGGGAGTAATCGATTGAATGCTTTACATAAATTTTATTTATACTAGTACTCTTTTCGTAATAGATAACAGATCCATAAATATACTCTTTGCATAATTAGAAAGGGTGAATTAATAAAGTACGTACTTAGTATAAATATGTAACGGTTATATTATAAAACAAAAAGAGCAGGAGTTATATAGCAAAATCCATATTTCGACAACATTTAAAAAGAAGAATAAGACAGAGTTTTTTTTATTGATTATAAAACTTCTTTGCATCCAATGATCGAATTGTACACAATTGGATATAATAAACCTGCGTGATATTACAATGAAGAATTTGTGGAATAAGTAAACGCATGTCAAATACCTTCGAGTATTTTCGTGGAGTGGGGGACCAAAAAAGTTGAATCAGTTGTATTTCGCTGTTCGCTTTCCTCCTTCCTGGCCTATATTTCTTTTATCGGAACGATCTCTTGAATAATCAGCGCTACTCGTGGCCATCAAGAATCAGTAGATTTCGCATTGATATGTACGACGCCGACGACGTCATCATCGACGCTATTTGTACCTTTTCCGCTTATCTTCGACCTCTCGTCGTTCTTCATCCACGATTTTTTACTCAACGATTATTGGAGAAAAGTTGAATACTCATGTAAAGAAATATAAATATTCCAGAGCTAAAAATTAAACGCATGCGCAAACGTTCTTAATCTTCTCTTACAATCCATTGCTGTATTTTTGTATATAATAAAAAGCACAATTCAATCCTAACTTTTCCCTAGAAACAGCAAACAATTATACAATCATCTTAACTGTTTTGATAATCCTGACACTTTCTTCCGCGCCCTTTAACCCTTTAGTTGCCAACTGCTCTAAGTTGACTGAATACTTTTTCCCGCAATATGAATCTTGTCGGCACCGTATTAGCACATTGCAATACGGTACACTGTCCAATTACTATTACTTTCTCCATCCAAAAACGGATCCAAACATTTTTCATCTTCAATATACATTACTCATTCACCAATACTAAAGTTTTAAAACGCCATAGTATGATAATTATGTTGAAAATACAAGGTATGTGTTTTCCGCCAGTGTTGAACATGTACGCCAGAAATGATCGCTGAACATACACACGAGACAGCAGTAAACAACCAAAGCCTCCTTCGAGCGCGTATTTGCCTCCACAGTCGACACACGATGGCTCGCGTTGGACGCACATATACGCCCATAGGCCACATCTATGATTTTTGCTGGATGCATATGCATTGCTCGTATGCACCCATAGCAAAGTCAAAGGGTTAATAAAATCCTGCGCTACAATATTCCCAAAAGTAGTCGCCATTCGTATACAACCTTTCTGCGCAGTACCATAATTACAACCGTTACCATGGTAACAGCGTTCGTCCATCGAGGCGGATTTGCACGAGGAAATTGTCCTGATCCGACAGGAGGTCTGAAAGCCAAGGGTTAAACGTATGATCGAGCGACACACGGAACGAGAGGGAGAAAGGGAGAGAGAAAGAGAGAGAGAGAGAGAGATAAAGACGCGATTACGGCTAGGCCAGGCCCTCGTTACGCCTGTATGATAATCGGCTGAATCGGGGATGAGCCGCCTTGGAAACTGGATTCTTATTCCGCTCTCGGCGTCGGCGGCCTCCGTCGGGCGGAAAGACAAAAGGCGGTTTATTATGCGCGAAGAGCGGTGGAAATTGAGAACGAAGAGGGCGGAGATTGGCGGCGATGCCGGGTGTTCCTGCGAGCGGACGGAGGAAGGCGGCGGGCTTATATCCGCGGAGCGCAGTTTATTACGCCTTACGCCGGTTATTCTGTTCTTCCTTACCTTTGCCAGGCCGCCTGACAATTTCCCGGAAAATTTGCCCTCGCGCTCGCACCGGCGAATCTGCGCGCGACGATGAGGCCGATAACAAGGCCATGGTTTTTAAGCGGACATTCGAGGGTTTAAAAGGCGAGCAGGGCGAAATAGAGGCCATTGGAGCTTTTAGCGGGAAAATTATTAGGCACGACTATGGTGGAATGAAGAGTTATTGCCATTGCCGAGAGCATAGTTTATTTTATAAATTGAGGTCTTTGCATGATTCTCTGGACGACTCTTAGGATTACATGGAAGTTTCTATTATTCGAGTGTACGGAATGATTATTTTTATTTTAAAGGACGATGCGAAAGAGGATACGTGAAAATATCCGAAATATTAAGAAGTTTTTAGAAGTCTCGTTTTCTCATCCCCACTACACACGTTACTTTTATTATTGAAGAGTTATAATGATAAAGTGTAAACTCTCGCTTAGTTTAACTCTTTGAAGAGGTGTATATATCTGATAAAAGCATATATATCTAAAGTAAACTATTACTTACAGTAAACTATCCTAAAGAGAACGAATCGTAAACGTATTGAAAATACGTGATACAATTACGTCGGGCATCAAGATTGTTAAGTTTGTGTTATCATGCAAAAAAGGGAAGTCGACCTTCGCAGCCAATAGTATGCAAAATTTGGTACGTACAAATGCCGCGGGCTTCTGGGAACATCGAAGAGACCAGTTTTCCAATATCCTTTATATGCTCTAATTCCATGGCTGGTGGGGTCGAATTTTCAAAAGTACTGGTGGTTTGCGCGCGTGTTTGAACCACAACATCGTCGTTTCGATAAAAGGATATACGCACGCATCGCCCTATTCGATTTCACGAGTGCTCTCGGGCCAGATCAGGTTTTTTCCATTGCCTCTTTCCAATTTAGCGAGCAGCTCGTATGTCGTGAAGGGCGACAAGCTCCGGAAGCAAAAGAGAGTGCCGCTTCGGCCATTTTAACCTGATCTATTTTCCTATTTCCAGGAATTTTCTCTTTGTCAGCGTGAAATTTTAACCCAAACTGCCTAACGTTCTCTAATGTCTATTTGTTTGCTTGGTGGATGCCTGATGATAATATTTACTTTACATTCAGTATCAGAGGGCATTAAAAAAACTTGATGGGCATTACTGGCAGCGACTGGTAAAAGGAATTAAAAGCAGTATAATTGATTTTACCATTAGTCAGATATATTGTATAACGTAGGACTGTAATAGACTATGTTTAACTGCACATTATCGAATTATTGGCGTTCAATATTCTAAACATCTACATAAAATCTATATAAAAGTAAGACTGTAGTAATCAGTTTGTAAATACCACGGCTTTCTTTGCAGTGTCAATGCACTGATAGATGTTTATTTCATTCAGAAACCATTTTTATAAGTTACTCAGCATAATCTGACGCGTGTACTAAGTATTCTTATATAAAAAATACTAAACCTTTATGAACTAATCCATATGATCAGGTACAATTTCACAGATATTTGGCGCTAAATCTTAAAAATATGTACTTCGTAGGAACACGGTAAACAATATTGGTATATTATTAACAAAGGAATTATAATATAAAACTAGGAATTAATACAAACAAAGAAATTATAATATATAAAAAAATAATGATAATTCAACTCAATTCTTTGTTATAAGGTGGACCTCAAATAACCTCGCTATTTGAAATATTTGGATATACCTCAATATGCCGAGGTGGATGTAATAATGTCCCACCATGCGGTATCGTGTATCGAAAAGGTGGGATATTTTTAATCCCATCGTGTCGCAAAGAGTCAAGAATTGCGCTGATCAATAACGAAGCCCTTCGATAAGGCCCTCGAACAGTTTGCACCGTTCCCTTTATTGTGTTCGTGTCTAGTCGGCTTATGCAACCGAAACAACCGCGCGGCATTTGCCGGTTTACTCTCCGCCATGTAACGATATCTTAAGTTGCGTTATTGGATTCCGTAATGGCGCGCCATGAAACGTTACAGGCTGTTTGCGCGGCGTTACGTGATGTAGACTCCAGTCGGAGGCTTATTATGTTTGCATTTAGACAGGCTTGTTTATCCGCAGCCGTTTGAACGCGCATACTTCCCGCCGGTTAATTACAGTAATTGATAACTTTGGGGGAAATTGCTAGGCACCTTAGAACCTCTCGCATTTCATTGGAAAATGCGAGGAGGCTGCGATTAACACCGGAGCTGCCGAAGCGATGGAAACGACCCATCTGTAATTTGTCTGATCGGTATTGCTGACATTTAAAAGGGTGCATTTTCTCAGATTTTGCTCCATTGTTTTTTTAAAGATTCTGGGATGATCAAACTTATTGTTGGGAGATTATTTTTATTGATTAGTTCAATTCGTATGTATAATATACATTTTTTCTTTTAATTATTTTTTTTGTTTTGAAGGGTCCATTTGATATTGACATTTTGTTGATGGATCTATTTCGCTTGCCACTTTCTTCTGTATCGTTCTTAAATATATTTATCGTCTATCAAGTTTTTATATTGAAAATAGAGTTATCGACAGTCTAAGAGCAGTTTAAACGAAAGGTATAGACGCTGAAGCGCAGATTTCAATTTTGCTTCACTGGTAAAACAGGGTTTAAGGAGAATTGTAAGATAACTGTTGAAAGCTTGGTGTCAGCTTGCGGCTTTTCCAAGTTTTAAATATCACCTACTGTTTATCGATATATAGATAGATAGATAGATAGATAGATCTATTATTTTTTTCTATCTATACATTCTCAGACATAAATTAAAATAAAAGACATAAATAAAAACGATAGAATTAAGCCTAATTTTGTCCAACGCCATTATCATCATAATGCGTAATCTATCTGTTTAAATTCATCCAAAACTCTCGTTTAACGATATACCGCATACTTTAGAGGTCGATATTAAAAAGTAACTAAGCAAACATAAATCTGCAGCGTGGATTTTTGTCTAACTTGTTCAACATTCTAATATTCGACGTGCCATCGAGTCTCACGATTCCCATTGATCTTCCTCACTTATTAGGAGACACCACTGCGTTTAGACATATGCACGTGGAGCATATATCTCGCCCGGACTATCTTGCTCGAGATATTCGAAGACATTTCAATGCAAAAAGGAGGAGCGTGCCCGTGGATACTTTTACGTGACTGCTTTACTCCATTATTCACGTGCAACGGGCTCCTGTTGTGGTGGGGTTGAGAGGAAGGGGGGAGTTTTTCGACATTTTTTCACCCCCTCTCCTCAAAAGCCCTGCACGCGCGAATCGGCGTTAAATTTTCTCCCGTATTCAACAGGTGAATTCAGACATTCGGATAAGTGATTTAGACGCATCCTTCCGCGGACAAAGGGGCGCGGTTATACCGACGTCTGTAATCGATTGAATAACGGTTACGGGAACTTGTTAAAGTGCCAACGAATTCAATATCGTAATTTTCTGGCAAAGTAGATTTTCCACCGATTAACTTCTTCCCTTCAAATCGCCGTGAACCCTTTCCCTATATAGTAGGTAATAGCAATGGATTCTTGTCGGAAGAATGTTTCTCTTGGCAGCGCAGTTTTTTGGCGCGCGATCAGATTTATCTATGATTTGAATTTAAATTTATATTTAAGACTGTTGAAGTCCGTACGTGTTTAATACAGTTCGAGAAATTGAATAATCTTTTCTAATCTTTCTTTCTGATATATTAGGGAGTTTATTAATGTCACTGATTGGTTCACGATTGTCCATTGCGATTTTGGATGTATGAAGTTCTAGAGTTCTAAAAATTTTGCTACAATTAAATATTGAAGTGTAATAGAATTAAAAATTAGTTCTACCGCGCAGTAATTCTAATCCTGTAGTAAGTATGTAATTATACAGAAGCAAATGTGTTGCTTCGGGGATTTCGTTATTTCAAAACCAATCAGGTTGTTTCTAAATTTCTTTAAGTTTAACCACCAAATGTTTAATAATACGATAAAAAATTATGTTTAAGTATTGAATGTCTACGATGATTTGTTGAACGTATGATTACCCCAAATCGGATATATCTATCTGCATAATAGTAATTCTAATACCACATAGCAACAACTCAGTTAGATTTATTACCAACTATAGTGATATCTCATGAATAGACTTCTAGAAAATCGAAACACCGTGGTGTAATGCTTCCTCAAAAACAATAGTGCAATAGTGTTACTGGGCACGAGAAATAAAATAAATTGAAAAAACGAGTATCGCGACAAAGGAAGAATACCAGAGACTACTCTCTTCGCTGGCGCTGAGCCGTTGTATTTTTGGAAAAGTAAGTCGTAATCGTGGCGATATGAAATCTAGGAACGATGACGTGATTCATACGTATGATAAACGCGCATTGCCGCGTACATGGCATCTTTTGCGACCGCTTCTGCAAAAAGCTTTGAGAGCAGTCGACTCAGCGATGACGAGAGTAAAAGCGTCAAAAGCTTGAAAAGTGACATGGGCTGAAGGGGGAGCTAAAAAACCCTTTCTTCCCCCGAACGATCGAACGAAATCCGTTTTACCTTCCATGGGTACTCATCCCGCGATGCTTTTCGCTTAACCCGTCAAGCGGAGAGGACGTATTAATCCGTTAATCGAAAAAGCTTTTACATTACGCAAGGTGAGTCGCTTTGTATCGACCAATTCATAATTCCGTTAGTCTGAAAGGAGAGAATTTGTAATTTTTCACATTCTAATTTTCAGTGAAACAAGTGCATAATTTATTTTTATCTTCAAAGTAAAATATCGCGAGGACTGTTATGAGGTTTTTAATTAAATGCCTTCTTCATAATCTTTGAAGAAAAACAGTGAACATCTCATTTGCATTCCTTTCCAATATCAACGTATTTGATAGAAGCGTAGTTTATTTTATCGTTGACGTAATAAATTCCATGTTCGATTCTTATAAGCATCTATGTTTAGGTTTCAGATGTGGCTATCTCAAATAAATATCTATTATCGAAAGAACCATTTTTTAACCTTTTATGAACGTTTACAAACCTAAATAAATGTCAAGTTATCAATTGCTTTTGATGGAAATATCACCGGGTATACTCGTTAATAAAAGTAATGGCGACGAGAATAATAACAACGATAAACCATGCTCTGTGAAACATTGGGAATGAAAATATTTTATATTGATATGTAATATCGTGATCATCGGTTTTCAAACTCTCGAAGCGAACCGTCTATTTGTATGATGGGCAGAATATAACGCAAAATTACACTTGGGTATAAATAACTGAATATTACGCATTGCGGTCCTACATGTTTGCATCACAGAGTTTTTATTGAATTTTTGGGGATTAAAAGAGAATCGTATCAGAATAAAATCATAATGACAAGCCCGTTAAACGTTAATTATGGGTTTCTATATATTTTTCTTTTATTAGCGGCCATATTTATCTCACACGTCCGAAATGTTATTCTGTTGAAAATTAACGTCCAGCAGCGAATGTTTTACAATTAGAAACCTGAGAAAGAACCGAATATATTTTTTGTTGTTTTCTTTCATTACAAAAGCACTATAAATTTTCTGCTAAAAAATATTAAATATTATTTAAATTAATATATTACTCAATAATAGATCACAGATAAAAAAAACGAGTTTTAGCAAGCATTTTCAGCATTCTTGAATAAATTAAGATTAAAATAGTCATTAGAATATTATTTATATAATATCTTAAAATTTTCTAAAAAGCCATAATATTCGAAGAAGTTATTTCCGGCTAGTTTCCGACAATGGATGTCAATTACGATAATTAAGGTATTATTCTAGACCTTCGCACATTGTTCCATGACAGAGACAAAAATAATAGTCGAGAATATCATATATAAAATACCGCTCGTTATTCAAATCTGCGTGCATAACGAACTATATTTATCGACTATGCATATCCGGCCAATAAAATATGCAGGCGCATAAAGATACGTAATTCATACTACCACGTCGGCGAGCATCAATTCGTGAAGCATGAATCCGCGAGATACGTTTCATTAATCGTGAACGTATTAGGTATAACCTTTTAATTCCATGGATTATAATGACATACACGCAAAATATATCCGCGTCGCAAATAAAAAACGAAAACTCGTATAACATGCATCTTTCCCATTTTTACGAAGACAATTTTCTTTTTTTTAATTTTCACAAGCTGCATCAATAATGCTGGATAACCACAAAATTCGGTGGTAATGAAAATAGTTGTAAGTATTTTACATTTACTTATATACATCCAGAGGAACATTGACGAGCATTAATGCTTTAGAAATTACGAAGTATTTATGGAAAGGTCAATGACATTTTATTTAGCCAAAGAAGAGTTTGTTTATCTGATGATTTACGCAAATTACACGCCCTGTGGATGGTATTTGAAATAAACCTCTGTATAGGACATGAATGTATCAAAGTAACGTAGAGATGCTTTGACGTGTATCCAAACGTCGATACCAGTTTTCAAAAAAAAAAAAAAGGAAAAAGAAAAAA